>VDFB02185690.1:0-64484 GCA_007258455.2 Sequoia sempervirens
AAAACCACTTCTAAGTGGACTTGCAAGAAAACAACTTCCAAGCACTAGTAGAATTTGGCAAATAAATGACTGTGACTAAAAATTTTAGTCACAACAACTAAAAATGAGTAAATTCTAGTCATTTTTTGTAACACGACTATAAATAACTAAATAAGTGACTAATTTGATCATCATAAGTGACTAGTTTGATCGTTGGGTAAAAAACACAACTAAATAATTAGTCACGTAAAAAAATAGACAATATGATATTAAAGTGGGTAATTAAGAAAAATATTTCATTGGTGGGAGTGGGAAATATTTTGAAGTCTGCAAAGAGGGAAATTTTTTGGATGTGTTTAGTCTCAAAAACGTAGGTTTTTAGACCATAAGAGGGTGTCAGTCTCTGAATACATTTTTGGCCAACAAATGAGGAAACTTTAATTGGTCATCTCCTACTCTTCAGGCTTTAGTAGACCTAGGTAGGTGTACCTAAATGATAAGGCAGATTTGAGAGTTTAAAATGGATCCTATTTTAGGAAATCTACTCACAATGGCACATTGGGGTGAGGTAGATACAAGATTTAATGATTAATTCCTACTAAGAAGGTTTGAATAATCAAGAATGAGAGTTGAATTTGTATAAAATGTTCTAAAACTGACTAGTGCCTAATCTATTGGCTGAATGGAGTGAATGGGTGGATGATGATTATGGAGATAGATTTGTGTGATATGTAAACCTATTATTCAGCTGAACTCAAAATACTGGGCACTTTTGAATGTTTGCACCTTGTACAATGTGCAAGTTTGTCATTTACTATACTCTTCTTTAATGATCCTAGTGTTATTCCCTCAAATTACTGTGATGTTATCAAAGGATTTTTAATTCTTAGCTTAAGGGAAACCAATTAGATTAATTACTTTTAAAAGGATTTTTTAATCCTTGAGGGAACCAATTAACATGAATTAACTGAAAGGATTTTTAATTCTCTCACCAGAACCCAATCAAAACAACCACACAGCAACAACAAATGTGTCCTGATAAATTTTGTAAATTTAAATAACTTGAAGAAACCACTTTGGAGACAACACAACAACATATAATCATGAAAATCGACACAACAATTGAACACTGAATATAAGTCACCAATTAAGAATTCTCTTCTCCATTATATTGCTTCAAAATGATATTACATTAACAACAACAACAAAAATGATATGAAATAGATGAGTGGAAAATGTATATGAATGCAACCTACTACTACTAGCGGTGATAATAACTTACTATCTAATGATTGATGATCTAATTTCATCTTACATATGTACATTGCACTTTTAGGGTTATGACCCTTTGCACATCTGTCTGTTGTAGCTCTTCATTTAATTGATTGTCTTCAACATATTAAAATATTTTTATTTTCATCTCTTTTATTTTCAAACTCCATGAAAATAATTTTAATGGTTATCAAATCTTTCCTTTGCTGGTAATTTTCATACTTGTATCTATTCATATGTATTTTCACCATTTAGAAAATATTCTTTTGGGAAAAGATAATCACCTGCTTATAACTCTCTTGTTGATACTATTTCACTTCATAATTAAAAGTATTGGGTATGTGCAGGATCATCATGGAAAAAATAGGCCCTGAAGTGGCAATGAAATTCAAAAAAATCAGAGTTAGGAAACTTGACGTAAAAATTTGAATAAGTTATCTATATTATTTCAAAACTATGTAAGAATAGAATCTATAGCAAATTGAATGTAGATTATAAACTACTAGGTTTATTTTTTTTTTTAAATCTATTTGGTGAAAATTTGAAATTTCAATGCAGTAGTATTTAAATTTTAAAGAAAAAATAAGAAGCAGGTGTATGTTTGACCACCCTAACCACAATAAAATGATAATATTTTTTTATAATTTTCTATATATAAGTAGAGGAATCATATCCAAATGTGATGCATATTTTTTTTGTAATTTTTTCCAAGTAAATAATTAATTATGATTTTTTATTACAACTTTTAAAAATATAAAACTTGTATGTTTGACCACCTTAACTTGGTCAAACTTCATGAAATTCAATTTTTTTTTTAATCCTATAGTATGCAAAACATAGAATGTGACACATGTTTTGGATTCAAAAAATGTGATACCATTTGAAAGGTATAGATGTTTTTCAATCGGACTATCAATCAAGACTTTAGTTTTAATTCAAATAAAAAATGAATAATAATTATTTATTAAATTAAAAGTAAAGCATAATTTATATTGGTGGAAAGTTGAGAATCTCCTTTAAAAACCCTTTTCGTTTCATCAATTTAGGGTAAAAACAAAGTCTTCAGCCACATACCCTACACATACCCATCATATCGCCACTTTTTGGCCCATCATGATCCTGCACATACCCTATTCCTTGAGTAAAATAATTACCCATTCTTTAACTTCCTTAGTGAAATGTATTTGACAAAATTTACTTTTCAAAATTACATACCCGACACTCATATTTATTCCCCAAAATCATAGAATTTTCTTCTCCCGTGCAAGATAATTGATTATATTAAAATAATTTGTTTCACTTGCATTTCTGTGAAAATATTTTTGCTACTCCCCTCTCTAAAAATTCATATTTCACCAATATATTTATCTTCACAATATTTATATGGTGAAATAATCACCCATTCTCCCTAGGTGAAAATGTTTTCACAAAATCAATATTTTCACCTTTTAAAATCACTTATCCCACACATTTTTTTTACTATCCCAAATTATTTTTTTCTTTTTCGGTGAACATCCTATTTGACCATATCTTCATTTGTAAAATAATTCACTTTATACTTTACTATTTTTTCTCTTTTTATTTCATTGCACACCTGCTCACTTCTTTCACCTTCATCGCAACCGCCACATGCAGATTTGAGAACTAGACTATGAGAACATATGAGTTCTCACCACTCACCTACATAAGCATTAGGGTTTGCTGGCGGGACTACGGGATAGGATTTTCAAGTTACCTCATAACCGCGACTTGTTTGTTTGCATCCTATGAGGATGCAGGTAAGCCATTTTCACATCTTGTAGACACTTCTTAACTAGCTCCATTCATCTTCTTCATACGAAGGATCAATCTTAATGGTGGTCTAAGTAGTGAATAAGAGGGTTCTCTTTAAATCTTTTTTGAGCTGTCCATTTTCCTTCTTTCATCATACTATTGAAGTGCTTGTTTCAAATACATGTTACTCACAATGTCACCAAAAAATAACTTCATCACATTTTGTTAATCAATTATTAGTAGAGCATCGATAATAGTGAGATTTTGTAGAGCATGCCAGATAAAATTTTACTTCTAGCTTGTCACTTATTTTGCATGACCACAACAAAACACAAAACTTCTTCAACACCATTGAATGCAAGCCATTCGAGAGATACTATTCAATCATAGGAACATTTACTAATGGTAGGAGCATTTTATGGGGCTCCATAGTGATGGGGAAAACCTTCTAAGAAAATCTATGTGCCAAAAGGACGGCATGTAATGGCTTCATCGGCTCCCATCTTTATATGATTTGGACCCTTTCTTCTTTTATTTGGGTTGCCTCTGTCTTCTTTTACACTTCTAATTTGACTTCCCCTTTTAGACTATAATTGCTCCACATTTTTCTTGATAATTCCTTAGCATGTTTGCAAATCCATATCTAATTATACGCTTGAGTTCCTAAATGTGTTGTGGTTAGCTTAGAAGGAAGAGTTCAAACTTTTCCATAACCTTTTTAGAATCTACCACATTGTGTTGATTAGAGCATCTTATATTGGGATCAAGAATGATTTGTTCATGATCTAGAAGATTGGTCATTGCAGGCCCTCTCCATGTTTTATGTGACTATTGCATCTTTAAAATCAAAAAAAAAATCATTATGCTTCGATGGATGCCATTGCACTGTGTTAATCATAATGGCATTGATTATATAGTTTTTATTGTGCTTTAGTGACTTAAAGCCCATTCCTTAAGCATGAATATAAGTCATGCCCACTTCATGATCTTAGCTTTGCTTGAATGATCCCCTTTCAAATCGCCTCCTGCTATTTGCAACCTTGATTGTAATAAAACATATGCATTTCCATCTCCCAATACAGATAAAAGTGTTTTTATGTGTAGAGTTTTCAATAATTTCTACAACTTCCTCAAATCCTCGAGAAGGTAAGGTATTTAGTATAAATACTTCAAATGGTTTGAGAATCACATATGGTTCCTAAAAGCATACAGTTCCAAAAGATACCCTTACTTCCAAAATACTCTAATGCTTTTGACTAAGTGACTAATCTCTAACATCAAGGAATGGTTTTCAAATGTTGGGAAAAAGACAATTACATGACACTAGGAACAAGGAGAGTTCAGATTTCTCAATCAGTTTCTATCATGGCACAGGCAAGGAGATATTTCTTTGGTAAGGCTTATTTAGGTTCCATAACTTTCTTGAGTGTGCAACAAGTCCCAAAGTGTTGAAAATGTAAATATTATGAGATGGGGGTTAATGTACTAAATTCTCAACCCTAATTCATTGAATTTGAGAACTTGCACTATGACAAACATGGTTCAAGTAGCCTCCAAAACCACTTTAGAAAGTTGATCAAACAATCTCCCAAATCCTTGAAAAATCACCAATATGTTAAGTTATGATAGGAGAATATAGTTTCCAAATATTTTTATATACAACCATCAGATTTGAAAGATATTGATTTTCAAAGTAGCCCAATCAACCCTTTTTGAAACTACACTTGTGAGAACTATCTAAAACATGCCAACTTGCCTTCTTGGAACAATACCATACCTTCTCCCAGGAAGCTATCACCTGGAAAGTTGGTTCATTTAGGCTTAATGAACATGCTTGCAAGAGGACTTGTCATCAATTACCTTTTTTGCAAAATATCAAGCGTCAAAGTTGACCTTTATGATGATTTTCTAGAAATTCATATGTCAGAACTATGCAAAATCATTTTGCTTTTGGCCTTGGAAAAATAAGAAATGTGATGATGAGACCTTGAAAATTTTCGTGAAGGCACATTGATATGGGGATAATCAAGGAATCCAATTGGTTTTTCATGAATATTGTTGAGTTGCTTAATATTGACTCTCAAATGTTGACTCTTGTGGTAGTCTTAACACTGTGTGAACAAGAGACCATCCCATAACTCTTCAACTTGGCCTTTTGAAACCCTATCAAAACTAATAGAATGAAGTTAAAAATAGGTGTACACACTTACATATGGTAGATAAACATGATTGCAAATTGGTTTGGCCTGAGACTAAACGAACTTCAAATTATGATTTTTCAAAGTGGGCCATTTGGGCAAATTTTTCAACTATACTTTTGACTGTTGAAATCAAACTTTTCATTATGGGAGCCCCAAATTTTTCCAAAATTTTCATGAAATTTTAGGCTCCAACAGTGGCTCCATCTAGGAATGTATTCCCCTTGTGGGAATAGCAAGAATCTAGGTCTCTTGGGGAGCAGACCAAGTGTTTTATTTGTTGAGCAGCAAAGTCAAAATTCTTCTTTACTTTGAATTGGTATGATTTTACAAAATCACACCAAAACTGATGGCATAAGGCCACCAAAAAAAGAAAGTCCCCTATTTTCCCCTGTCATATACCTTATTTTGGTTTGGGTTCATCAAGCTCCACTTGAAAACATTCACACAATCTACCCTATTATATATCCATTGTCAATGAAAACTTCTAGAATAACACTATGTTCAGCTTGACCCATGTTCCTTTTACCATTTTTTAATTCTTAATCTCTATTATCATGTGATAAATCTTTGTCATCTTCATCATACAAAGTGTATTCACATTCAATGCAACAATTCTCATTACTTTGCTCACTATCATGTATCGTAAAATGATCTCCCAATTGTACTAAAAATCCACCATCTAAATGTTTCTCATGTAAGTCTAAAAATTTTGTCACATCAACATCTTTTGGGATAATCAGATCTGAAACATTTTCTACCTCTTCCATATCACCAATTGGTAGTGACACAAATTCCTAATTCGTACAGTCATCATTATGCATATTTGAACCAACTGATGCTAAGCATGCATTATCCATGATATGTAAATCGATGCCATTCTCAAAGATCTCCAATTATGATTTATATATCTCCTTTTGAATAGGGATAGACATAGAATCTTGATTAGCTTCAATATTTTTCCCTTCACTTTCACACAAAGTGCTTTCACTACCAAAGCAAATGCATGTTGAAGATGAACTTTTTGGATCATTCTTATGTGTGTATATCTAATATTCAACTATTAGCATATTTGAAATTTGTTCACTACTGACTGAAAATGCCTCTTCATCCATCTCATTGTCGATGTTCTTCACCTTTTTCATCATCAAAAAATGGTAATTCAGATACATTGATTTCACATTCATCACAAATTGATACACCATCCCAATTATTAGAAAATACTTCATCCTCATCATAAAGTGGATTTGAATACACATGAAATTCATGTTCTGGCACACCTTGGAAAAATGTCATCTGATCTTCTTCTGTCTTTTCATCATACAATCGGTTTGAAAAAAATTGAAAAGAATTTTCAGGTGTACAAACTTTTTCTTCATCAATCATGTCATCATGGTACTCAACTACAGCTGGAGGTGTTATTTGTTCACTATCAAATAGACTTGTTTCTTCTATCATATTTTGCATTGCTTCTTCCTCCTAATCTCCATAAGAGCTACAAGAATCACCTTGTTGTGAACCAATATCCATAGGGCTTGCATCAAAATCTAGATATTCTATGGATTCTTCATAACATGCATTGCTCCCATAGTCACTATCTAATATGCAAGAGCGAACTTCTATATCTTCATCCTCATCATCCAGGCTTTCATAGCAATTATTTTCACTTGCATACCCATCCTCTACTAACTGATAAAAATCATTGTCTTCTTTGTTGTAGGGAAAACTATCCATTTTGTTTCAACTTCTAATACATTATTGTCAATGCTATGGAAATGCATACATGGTTGCTCCTCCATACCATCTGAATCATGACCAATATATTCCTCAGGAAGCATGCTTCCAGCAACATCTTCAATACTGCAATCATCCTCCAAGGTGGAAAATTGGTCCTCAGCAAATTCATCTTCGTTAAAATTTGAAATATCATCATTGAAATCTTTACTTGCACATGTTTCATCTTCTAGTTGTATTGCTTGATCAATTTTTCCATATTCATTAGTTTCGACATTGATAGCATCCTCATGCCTGATTTTTTCTATGAATCCAACCATTTCATACACTTGGTCGAAAGTAATTGGTTTTCATGACTCGGGCCATTTGTTTGAATGAGGCACATATACTTTCATGAATATTTCAATGCATACGGATTTATTTGGTCTAACCTTAACAGGTATTTTCATATAGATATCCAAGGTTATTTTGAACAAGGAAAATCCATATTCCAACGTTCTTTGACCTCCCTTTTGAAAATACTCATCATTTTTCTCTTTAAACTGGTACATGAATTTACTTGCAAGTTCATTCCATGAAGTTATGTAAATCATAGGAAGGCTATAGAACCAATTTTCAGCATCATTTTCTAATGTTCCCACAAGAAGCTTCATGATAACATCCTCTTTATTGATTTTCCAGTTCACCATTAAACCATTGAAGTGTTGCAGGTGCATATATGTTGATTCTAATTTGCATCCTCTAAATTTTGGCAAATTATTTTTAACATAAAAAGGAGGAGAACGATTTGGGTAACCCTGAATATTTGTGAAATAAAGTGGTTTGTGCACTGCAAAATCCACTATCCTCAGTTGGAAATTTCCTCACTACAAATTAACTTCTGCTTGTACAATAACCTTGCTTTGTACGTTTTGACATGGATCTTGGTATTGATAGTGCCCAACATACTAATTATATTCATGATCTTGGTAGCTCACTAATCTTTGACTAGGAGGGACATGATAAGCATTTATTTTATTTGATGATTGTGGTGCATAAATGTCCTATTGTGAATGATGTCCATTGCCTCCATTGCCAAAATTCTCAATTGCACCATAATGTGCATGGGGCAAGGAATAATTTCTATACATACTTCAGCCTGTGATTTTTTTTTACTAGCAATGTTGTAGTTTCAAATTTTTTTTTTTTGTATTCTTCATCAAATTTATTTTTTACAGAGTCACCACCTACTTTTTCCAAAAGTAGGAAAATGGATTTTGAAATTGTTTCTGGTTTACCCCAATGGAATCTCCTTATTCAACAATATCGAAGTAATTACCCAAATGTGAAAATTTTGGTTGATTTATCAATTTCTAAACTTTATTAACTCTTTAAATGGATAGGCTAGAAATAATTTTTTTGAAACTTGTCCCTAGCAGAGCTGCCAATCTGTTAGGTCTCAAAAACATAGGTTTTTAGACCATAAGAGGGTGACATTCTCTTAATACATTTTGGGCCAATGAATGAGGCAACTTTAATTGGTCACCTCCTACTCTTGAGACTCTACTAGACCTAGGCAGGTGTACCTGAATGATAAGGCAGATTTGAGAGTTTAAAATGGATCCTATTTTAGGAAATCTACTCACAATGGCACATTGGGGTGAAGTAGATGCAAGATTTAATGATTAATTTCTACTAAGAAGGTTTGAATAATCAAGGATGAGAGTTGAATTTGTATAAAATGTTCTAAAACTGACCATTGCCTAATCTATTGGGTGAATAGAGTGAATGGGTGGATGGTGTTTATGGAGAAAGATTTGTGTGATAGGTAAACTTGTTATTCAGCTTAACTCTAACTGTTGGGAACTTTTGAATGTTTTCACCTTGTACAAACGTGGAAGTCTATCAGTTACTATACTCTTCTTTAATGATCCTAGTGTTATTCCCTCAAATTATTCTGATGCTATGAAAGGATTTTTAATTCTTAGCTTAAGGGAAACCAATCAAAATAATTACTTTTAAAATGATTTTTAATCCCTGAGGGAACCAATTAACATGAATTAACTGAAAGGATTTTTAATTCTCTCTCACCAAAACCTAATGAAAACAACCACACAGCAACATCAAATGTGTCCTGATAAATTTTGTAAATTTAAATAACTTGAAGAAACCACTTTGGAGAAAGCAAATCAACATATATGCATTAAAACTGACACAACAATTGAAAATTGGATAGAAGTCACCAATTAAGAACAGTCTTCTCCATTATATTGCTTCAAAATGATATTACATTAACAACATAATTTTTTTGATATGAAATAGATGAGTGGAAAATATATATGAATGCAACCTACCACTATTGGTGGTGATAATAACCTTCTATCTAATGATTGATGAAATGATTTCATCTTACATATATAAATTTCACTTTTAGGGTTATGACCCTTTGCACATTTGTCTATTGTAGCTCTTCATTTAATTAATTGTCTTCAAAAAATTAAAATATTTTTATTTTAATCTCTTTTATTTTTGAACTTTGTGAAAATAATTTTAATGGTTATCAAATCTTTCCTTTGCTGGTAATTTTCATACTCATCTATCCATATCAATATTTTCACATTTTAAATTCACTTATCCCACACATTTTTATTTACTATCAGGTATGTGCAGGATCATGATGGGCCAAAAAGTGGCGATATGATGGGTATGTGTAGGGTATGTGGCTGACGGCATTTTTTTAACCCAAAATTGATGAAATGAAAAAAAATTTAAAGGAGATTCTCAACTTTCCACCAATATAAATTATGCTTTACTTTGAATATAATAACTAATTATTATTCATCTTCTATTTGAATTATGACTAAAGTCTCGATTGATAGGCTGATTGAAAAACATCTATAGCTTTCAAATGGTATGAATTTTTTTTTTTCCAAAATATGTGTCACATTCTATGGTTCGCACACTATAGGATTAAAAAAAAAATGAATTTCATGAAGTTTTTACCAAGTTAAGATGGTTAGACATATGAGTTTGTATATTTTTAAAAAGTTGTAATAAAAAAATCATAATTAATTATTTACTTGGAAAAATTACAAAAAAATATGCATCACATCTGACATGAGTCCTCTACTTATATCTAAAATCTTATAAAAAAATATTAACATTTTATTGTGGTTAGGGTAGTTAGACAGACCTCTACTTCTTATTTTTTCCCTAAAATTTAAGTACAACCATTGAAATTTCAATTTTCACCAATAGATTTTAAACCTAGTAGTTTAGAAACTACATTCAATTTGCTACATATTCTACTCTTACATATTTTTGAAATAATATAGATAACTTATTCATTTTTTTACGTCAAGTTGCCTAACTCTGATTTTTTTGAATTTTTTGCCACTTATGGGCCTATTTTTTTCATGATGATCCTACCATACCCTATCCCAAATTATTTTTTCCTTTTTCGGTGAACATCGCATTTTACCATACCTTGATTTGTAAAATACCTCACTTTATACTTTACTCTTTCTTCTCTTTTTATTTCATTGCACACCTACTCGCTTCTTTTGCCAAAACCAAAACCACCGCACATATATTTGATACCCCCGACAGGAACACTGGAGTTCTCACCACTCACCCGCATAGGCATTAGGGTTTTTTGGCGAGACTACGGGATAGGCTTGTCAAGTTACCTCATACCACAACTTGTTTTTTTGCATCCTACGGGGATGCGGGTAAGCCATTTTCACATCTTGCAAACACTTCTTAATTGGCTCCATTCATCTTCTTCATACGAAGGATCAATCTTAACAGTGGTCTGACTAGTAAATAATAGGGTTCTCTTTGAATCTTTTTTGCACTATCCATTTTTCTTCTTTCCTCGTGCTCTTGAAGTGCTTCTTTCAAAGACATGTTACTCACAACGTCACCACAAAATCATTTCATCACATTTCGTTGATCAATAATTTATAGAGCGTCGACAATAGTGAGATTTCTTAGAGCATGTTAGACAAAATTTTACATAGCTTGTCACTTATTTTGCATGAGCACAATAAAACACAAAACTTCTTCAACACCATCGGATGCAAGCCATTCTAGAGATACTAGTCAATCATAGGAACATTTACTAATGGAAAGAGCATTTTAGGGAGCTCCATAGTGATGGGGCAAACCTTCTGAGCAAATCTATCTGCCAAAAGGATAGCATGTAATGGCTTCATCGGCCCCCACCTTTATGTGCTTTGGACCCTTTCTTCTTTTATTTTGGTTGCCTTTGTCTTCTTTTGCACTTCTAGTTTGACTTCCCCTTTTAGACTGTAATTGCTCCACATTTTTCTTGATAATTCCTTAGCATGGTTTCAAATCCATATCTAATTATATACACTTGGGTTCCTTAATGTGTTGTTGCTGGCTTAGAAAGCAGAGTTCAAACTTTTCCATAACCTTTTCAAAATATACCACATTGTGTTGATCCAAACATCTTATATTGGGATAAAGAATGATTTATTCACAACATAGAATATTGATCATTGCACGCCTTCTCCATGCATCATGTGACTATTGCATCTTTAAAATAAATAAAAAATCCATTATGCTTCGATGGATGCCAATGCATTGTGTCAATCATAATGGCATTGATTATATAGTTTGTATTGCACTTCAATGACTTGAAGCCCATTCTTGAAGCATGGATATAAGTCATGCCCACTTCATGATCTTAGCTCTACTTGTATGATCCCCTTTCAAATCACCTCCTGCTATTTGCAACCTTGATTGTAATAAAACATATGCATTTTCATCTCCCAATACAGATAAAAGTGTTTTATGTGTAGATTTTTCAATAATATTTGCAACTTCCTCAAATCCTTGAGAAGGTAAGGTATTTGGTATAAATACTTCAAATGGTTTGAGAATCACTTATGGTTCCTAAAAGCATACAGTTCCCAAATACACCCTTAATTCAAAAATACTCTAATGCTTTTGACTAAGTGACTAATCTCTAACATCAAGGAATGGTTTTCAAATGTTGGGAAAAAGATAATTATGACACTAGGAACAAGGAGAATTTCTACAATGGCACAAGCAAGGAGATATTTCTTTGGTAAGGCTTAATTTGATTTCCATAACTTTCTTGAGTGTGCAACAAGTCCCAAAGTGTTGAAAATGTAAATATTATGAGATGGGGGATACTGTGTTAAATTCTCAACCCTAATTCATCAAAGTTGAGAACTTGCACTATGACAAAAATGGGTCAAGTAGCCTCCAAAACCACTTTAGAAAGTTGATCAAACAATCTCCCAGATCCTTGAAAATTCACCAATATGTTAAGTTATGATAGGAGAATATAGTTTCCAAATATTTTTGTATAAATCTATCAGATTGGAAAGATATTGATTTTTAAAGTAGCCCAATCAGCCCTTTCTAAAACTGCACTTGTGAGAACTATCTAAAACATGCCAACTTGCCTTCTTGGAAAAATACCAGACCTTCTTCTGGGACTGGGAAGCTGTCACCAGGAAATTTGGTTCATTTAGGCTTAATGAACATGATTTCAAGAGGACTTGTCATCGATTACCTTTTTTTGTAAAATATCAAGTGTCAAAGTTGACCTCTGTGATGATTTTCTAGAAATGCAAATGTCAGAACTATGCAAAATCATTTTTCATTCTGGCCTTGGAAAAATAAAAAATGAGATGATGAGACCTTGAAAATTTGCATTAAGGAACATTAATATGGGGATAATTAAGTACACCAATTGGTTTTTCATGAATATCATTCAGTTGTTCAATATTGACTCTCAAAAGTTGACTCTTTTGGCAGTTTTAACATTGAGTGAACAATAGACCTTCCCAGAACCTTTCAACTTGGCCTTTTGAAACCTTGTCAAAACTAATCATATGAAGCTAAAAATAGGTTTACACACTTGCATATGGTAGATAAACATGATTGCAAAGTTATTTTTCCTAATACTTAATGGACTTTAAACTATGATTTTTCAAAGTGGGCCACTTGAGTAGATTTTTCAACTATACTTTTGAGTGCTAAAATCAAACTTTTCATTATGGGAGCCCTAAATTTTGCCAAAATTTGCATGAAATTTTAGGCTCTGACAGGATGAAAAATAATTCAAACAAAAGAAACCCCTATATCATCCTGAACTGATCAAGAATTGACAGAGAAGAGTCATGGCTCCTTGCTTTGTAATTCTTGATACTCTTAAAGACTTGGAAGATGCATCAGATGAAGAAGACCACCTCTACACTCAAGACATTGTTGAATTGGATGTTTTGTCACCTTCAAAAATATATTAGCTTTTCAAGGGTTGGATCCCTATACATTTTCATTGTCTCCAATAATTTTTGAAAAATTTCAAGTTTTGACAACACCCATTTTGTCAAAAATGAGCAAATACAAGTACAAAAAACATAGTATTAGTGGGTTATTTGAAGTAAGAAGTAGAGTTCTAGATTTCTCTAATAGTATTTTTTGTTTCCTCCTTTTTCAATCCAAGGAGGGAACATATTTGATTTTATACTTCTCTCATAAACACATCTCTCAAGTGATTCAATCTTGCCTCACTCCCATGAGAAATGATGTTGAATTTTAGTGCCCTTTAGATCAAATTGGTTTGTTAGATCCAACAAAGTATCTAGAGTCTAGACAATACACTGCTTATATCTTCTCTATAGAGTGTGATGCTTCTAGTTATCCTTTTTAGTGACATACTTTGCTACCCATAAACTCTTCCCAATTGAACAAACCATAAATGAATTAAAATAATAAATGATTGAAAACAAAAACCCACTATAAGAAAAATGTGAAAGGATTGAAAGTTTAACATCCTATTAGCCCAAAGAATTTTGTGGTTGTTGAAATCCCATGTTTACTTACTCAATTGTTTCAATAATCATTTATATTCACATTGAAATCATGAAGCTTGGTTTGGTTGTCTTGATTTAGGGTTTCCTAAACTGATTTGCAATTGCTAATATCACCTAAAACACATCTAGTATCATTACATCATGAAAAATATCAAGGAAGTGAGCTCTATCTTCTATTTCATTTTAAGCTACATGTCTTACAAAGTCCATTTTCAGAAGATGAGGAAGACAAGGACAATCCATTAGCTGTAGTAGACTATGTAAACAATATCTATAGGTTCCACCATGAAACAGAGGCATTTTTTTGCTCTTTTTCAATGTATTGAATGGATGGAAAAAGTTTTCTATATAAGTTGAGCCTTCTACAATTCTTTTGTTCTCTCTAGTATTTGTATGATATGTGTTGCAACACATAATATGGACTAGTTCATTCTTAGATGATGACAGGTATTTGGGTGTCCATTTAGTTGGCCCATTTCCATGGAATAGAGATAGCACCAGTTTTAAATTGCATTGATCTTACCATAAAATGAAATATCATCTCAAGTCCTTAGCTATTTTCCTTCAAACTACATGTCTCATCAACCTGACATAAATGAAAATATGAGAGCAATTTTGGTGGATTGGATCATTAAGGTCTCACTTTTCCATATGTATGAGTTCTATTGGATCTTTCTTCTTTCTCAAAGGTGGTGTTCTCTTTAAGTTTCAATAATCAATCTCATTTGTTCCTCTTTTTTGTTCAGATCCATTTGGAATTCAAGCTCATGCAAGAGACAATGTTCCTGGTAATCAACATTCTTGATAGATATCTCTCAAGACAAAAAAGAGTAATAAATTCATTGCAACTTTTTGTAGTTTGATGCAGTAGGGGGAGGCCTACAACACACAAACACATAATTCCAATCTACAAACACAATTGTCAGATCACAGACTCTTCAAAATTTCCCCACTTCACCAAATCAACTCTTTCCCTTGTAGCATAGTGAATCCACTCAATTGGCTATCTTTTCACTAACACTTACTTTTAATCCACAATTCCACTCACATCAAGGACCCATTACAAAGCATAACAACATATCATCAATTCACCAATGGTTGTTTTGTGACAACCTGCTCAAAACAAGGATTTCTCAATTTCTAGGCCACAAATTAGGCCACTTTTACAAAGGGACCACTCTCTAGACTTGTCCAAACTCTACCAACTCTTGGGGAAGAAATTATAATGTGTTAAAAATCACTAAATCCACAATCAAACCTCAAAGATACCACCATTCAAAGGGTAAACTACAAAACCCTTCTTTTTAGCCAAAACCCTAGGGGTTTATTGAAAAATTCTTTTCCCACACTTTTGCAAACTTAAAAACACCTCCAACAAGGCTTATTTAACTTGAACATGCTCAAAACATCATAAAATAATGCTTCCCTTTCGTAAAACTCAATTTGTCATCCCAAAACCTCCAATTTTCATAAGGAAAACCCAAAACTCACTCTTAGGGCTTCACACCCAATTCATTTATAGACCTCCCCTTCACTAATTTATCATTTACACATCAATTCCTACTGCTTCCTATCCATACCATCGAGTTACAAACTTCATAGTAGGTGGGATGGAGTTAAAACATGTTGAAACTCACAAAACTATCAAAAGCCATGTTTTAGCCAGATAGAGAAAACACTCAATAAAATGCTCTAGATTTGATGAGATACCTTTAGAATGTATTCAAAAGAGAGTTAGAACACTATACAATAAAATCAAAAACAAAATGAATCAAGAGAAATCTGTATAGTTGTACAAGCCTGTGTAAGAAAAGAAAAACATAAAATCTAGTAAAACAGTGCTCTTTCCAATTGTTTATTGATTCAAAACTTTAAAAATCAGCCATACATCAATGCTTTCTTACTTTATATGCTTTTTCCTACTCAACCAATCATTCTAACTTCTCTTAACTACCTTTTGAAGGCTTGTGACCGTTGGTCTCCCAACTCAACCTCTTACAACTTTTGAATTTTTCATTTTTCCCATAAAGCAATTTTCCCATCTCTTTGCACTCTTTTGAAAACTAAAACTCCTAAGCACCTAATATAGCTCAAATATGATTCTTTACACCAAAAAATGGTCTTATAGACCTTATTTCAAACAAAAATAAATAAAAATTCTAAAGCCTAGACCTTATGGACTTGAATTGACAATTTTGCACCAATGGTGCTCCTGTACCATAGTCACTACTATGTTTGTGGCATGTAAATATGAAGAGATCTCTAGTCCTCTTGTTGAAAATTTTATTTACATTATAGAGGATGCTTACACAAGAGTTGAACTTCTACAAATGGTAAATACAGACTCAATCCATTTTAATCTCAAGTTCTAAAATTGAATCAATCATGTGTTTTTTTAATATGGGTTATTATACTAATGAATCATGTTGCATTAAAACTGACTGCAAGAGAAATCCATCCTAAATAATCTGAAAATTTCTCTTACCATTCCAACCCCTTATGTGTTTATGAAGAGATTTCTTAAGGTAGCTGGATCAGATAAATATGTAAGCCTTTTTTAGCTCAATGGAGTAAGATTGATATTTTATTTTTTACTATCTTTGAATTATAATGGAGTAAGATTGATATTTTATTTTTTACTATCTAAAATAAACTGACTACAGGAGATTTTTTTTTTTTTAGTATCATTACATCAAACATACTCTCTTGTCAAGGGATTCCAATTTATCCAACCCTTGGCCAAAGGATACTTTATCAAAAGCCTCAAATACAATTTTAGCATCATGCTTCTAAATATAAGGACACTTTCCTCTCATTCTACTTCTGCCAGTCCATCTCTACAAGATCAAATAATCTCCTATTGACATGTGCTTAAAATTTAGACTTATATTCTTCAAACAATTGTTTTCATTGAAGAAGCACAACCTTGGCAGCCTAATAAGCATATTTTATTTAATACTAAAGAAATTTTGTGTGCTTTATATGAAGTGAGTAAAATTTTGAGCTTGATTATTACTATCACTAGCTACTATTGTTAGGGATTCTTTATCCTATTCTATTGTTTATACTTGGCTAAGCATATCATTTTGGAGATTTACACAAAAACCTAGTAAATACTTATGCTAAATAGAAGATTCCATAGACTTCTATTATTCCATTGTGATTGTTTATTATAATCCATAAGTTTTAGACCCATTCAACAAATATGTAATGAAGAGTAGAAAACTCGCATGCAAAGGAGGATAAATCTATAGCTTACCACTGTCCCTACCTAAGATTGCAAAAAAAAAGTTATCAGAGTGGTATAACTGTTGAAGTTAATCTGACATTGAAACAATTTTTAAATGAGATTTATTTAATTTATGAAATAAAGGATGTGCACCATTTTTATGCCAATCTTTCACTCTTCAACAAACTACAAAGAGCTCAGAAACACTTTCCTCCAAAGGGAAACCTTTGATCTTTCGGTTTAAATGTTATTTTAGATTTTGAACTTTGAAATGAATTTAAGAAGACTCCCCTTCCTTTCTCAATTTTAAGCAAAAAGAGAGCATCCTTTGTGATTTCAATAAAGAAATGGTCTCAAATATGCTAGATATATTAGAACAAGGATGGCCACATATTAAGAACACACAAAAGGATTGTGAGAAGGGAAAATAAATAAAGTATGATTCAATAAGGAAATGTTACTTTGATGATGGAAATACTCTAGTTGGGAGACAATGAATCATCTCCTTTCTCCTAAACTTTAGAACTTCTTTGTTCTCAAATTGAAACATGTAGATGATTTCCAGTCAAATTCTATAACTTTCTAATCCTACATTTTTAAATTATATTTCACATTGATGAATAGTAATGTTGCAATTAGGTTCCTAGTGAAGGGATAGATTTTTGCATTGGTATAGATAGTAGTGGTATTATTCACTGTCACTTATGAAGGTCAAAGACCTTATTGCACTGGGGTTTAATGATCAACATTCACATATTTTCCTTTTATCAAAAATCAACTCTGTATGACTATCCCTCTACTACCTATTTGACTTGCATTTTGAGCTCGTTGCCCTCTATTGTAATGACCATATTGAATTGTACTCAACAATTTTTCTCATTTATGACAGACCCTACCTCCATAATACAATGAAAACAATGGAATGACTACCATTACTCATACATTATCACCTTTAGCAATGATATCCTAATGAAATGGTTATTAAGTCCAAAACATGAGCTTGTTGCTCTTGCATTTACACCCTGCACAGTCACTGCTTTGCAACCATCCTATCACTGCTTCTATTAGTGGTAGTCCTTGGACTATTTCCTCCAATGTCAAAACTCTGATGGATAATAAAGCCACTATATCTCTTTGAAAACAACATGTAATGTGATAACAACCTCTGGCTATATAATGGAAATGAATATGCCAAGGGATTTACTATAATCTATCACATAATTTTGAATTATGACTTGGATTTTATGCTTGTCCTCACATCATTGCTTAGTTTTGAAAAGGTTGTTGATGGGCTGGCTACATGAGGTAAATATTGTAATAAGGGTGCTTATCATTCTCTAATAGACATAAGGGAAAAAATCCTCGTAGAGACACATAGATAGGCTTTCCTGACTATTCTTTTGGTTAGACTATCACTCATCATTGCTTCCCATGTGGTCAAAGTCACAAACCACCTTATATGGAATTCCATATATCATGTAAGACCCCTATGTGTTGTGTCCTATCTTTATCCATGCATGACAATTCCCTATGAGAAAGCTTGTCATACTGTCATTTTTTCCATGTTATCTTCATGAGGTTCTTTCAGGGGAATATGATTGTTACTATGATTTATTTGATATCTTATCATTTGGATTATGTTTTTCTCTTGCAACTAGATTCCTACTCATTTTCCATTTTTACAAATACTTCATCTTCATGGACTATCACCCTCCTATAGACTACCTTTTTATCATTCATTTATATTAACTAGTGTCTCTATCATGCAAATACTATCTTGAATGTTATAGGTTATCCTTTTCATGGAGTCTCATGATACTTGTTTCCCATCCATGCATGGGTTGTCTCTTTATCATAGTTTACTTCTACATGACTGTACCCTATCACTAACTATCTCTTGTTCCATGTTCACAATGATCTTTTATTATCTATTTTCAATGGTCTCTACTCCATAGGCAAGGTATTGTCCACTTATCATTTAGAAATGTTTTCCCTCTTTCTAGAATTTGGTGTATGGTGAACCAAAAGGTTTCTTGCACAATCTCCTAGAAGACCTTTTCACTGTCTCCTTCCTAGAACCTGATATCAATGGGTTCTTGTTAAGCTTAGATGACTATCCTAGTCCTGCTCCAACTCTTCTCAAAGAGTTATCCACTTGTGCTTTACCTTTGGAAGACAAACACCTCTTGAATTTGCTATCTTCTTCCAACACCTAGAAGGATCTAAGTGCCAACTTCATTACCAAACTTGAACTGCTTGCAGGGGAGCTGAAGACACTGATTTCTTGCATTTCACATCCAATTGAATGCATCTTGGAGGGTATTCAATCTTCAATCTACCTGATCTCAAGATTTTTCCTTTGAAGAGGCCTAATCCTTGTAGCCCTTACCAATCACTTTTCTACCTTTATCTCTTAAACTTGTCAAACAACCTACCAATTAAATGGCACTTCCTGACACCCTTTTCAGTCCTTTAAAACATTTAAAAGATTTCAGACCCTTGTATCATCTGTATAGTGGATTCCTACTTTCAAGGGCAAATAGGCTAATTAGGCCTAATTCCTAGGGTTTAACACTTTCTCTTTCAAATCTATCTCAAATGGATTGATTGAGGTTTCAATCCTTCTATCATACTTAGCTATGACAAAATATCACCTGGAATCGTACTATGGCCGTATTGTACTCCTTCCGCTGCCTAAGTTCTTCAAATTCTCATTCCCAAACCACTAACCGGACTGTCCTAGCTCGCCTAGGGTTTGAGTTTAATATTGCCTGCTCCATTCCCTACACTCCCTACTGCTAAATATATACAAGTAACTGGCTCCCCTGTCATTTCAATTTAGTCTCAGGGTGATCCCGTGGTTGGATTTTATGGGGGAGCCATTTTAAAACTGACTGCTCAAAAGAAGACAGTAAACACTCTAAACTCTGATTTATTCACACAAGACACCTAAACTAAATCAAATGAACCTATTTACAAAAGAAAGAATGCTAAAATATGTTGTGTAAACTTAGATCCAATGCTAAATCAGTACATATATATCACTAGATATCACTGTCTTCTGAAAACATATGGGATTTTCAGGAAAACAGAGTTCTTTCTATTCAAAAGCCAAAACTTGATTACAACAAAAACTAAAACTGCTTCTCTACGAGCCACCACACCTACTTAGAGGCCATTGCCATGTTTCAAGGGGAGTTGATCGATCCCATACTCCTGATTTCAAGGGAATCCAATATAACTAAGTTGCATGCAATCACACAAAATGTTGCCATGCAATTTTACAACTTTTGCAACTTCCATCATTGTGTCATGATCCTAAATCTTAGGACCTCTAACACCTTGATCTCGAGCCAATAACTCCCTTAATTGTCCCTTGGCATCTTCTAACAATGACCATGTGGTTATAACATATTTAATACCCTACATTCCAACATAAGTTGTCTAGAGCTAGAAAAAAAAGCAACATTTAACATCAATGACTAACTAAGATGACTTTAGTCCTAGTGACTAACTCATCACACACAAACAAGACCTTCTAAGGTACAAATTAAACACTCTATCATCCTGACTTGGTTAAGGTTAGGTACAAGCCAAAATTGAACTAAACAAACTGGAGATTAGCCTAGGTGCTCCTGCACCATCCTCCCCAAAACAGAAGATTTCAATCCACACTTGGATTGAGCAAGTTGAGATCAATGCCCAACTTCTTGAACTCTAATTCCTTGATCCACACTGCATCTGCATCAGATTGATCATGCCTCTTAATCAGATGTTCTTTGTATTCTTTGGTTCTAGTCCTCTTATAGACCCTGGTATCCAATACCTTGTTAGCTTATTTGACTGTAGTGGAGGACAGTTTGAGTTCTTCCACATCTTGGATGACTTCAGGGAGGGTCTAATCCATATTTGGTGTTGGTCCTCTATAATGAACTAGATCTGCAATGTTAAAAATAGGGGACAGTCCACTGTCATCTGGTAGCTGCACCTTGAAAGCATTGTTTCCATATTTCTCCAAGATAGGACAGGGACCTATCCTCTTCATTTGCAACTTATGAGGAACTCCTTTCTGCAATCTAGACTTGTTCAAATGCACCATTACTAAGTCTCCAACATTGAATTTAACTTCTTTCCTATGCTCATCCACCTTGGTCTTATGTTTCATGGTGTTTTCTGCCAATGTTTTTCTGATTGTCTCATGAATCTCCTGCATTGCATAGGAAAAATCATCAGCATATCCACTTCCCTTCACTCCATCCTTTAAGTCTCTCAACTCATAGACACCTCTAGGATGTAGTCCATAGACAATTTCAAAGGGACTCTTCCCTGTTGATCTGTTGACAGTATCATTATAGGCATATTCAGCTTGTCCAATCAATTGATCCCATTGTTGACCATACTCCTTGGTCAAGCATCTTAAGAGATTTCCAAGTGTTCTATTTACAACTTCGGTCTGACCATCAGTTTGGGGATGGTATGCAGATCCAAAGGATAAATTAGTTCCCATTCTTTGCCAAAGAGTCTTCCAAAAATGACTCATAAACTTAGTGTCTCTGTCTGATACAATGCTCATTGGTAATCCATGAATCCTTACTATCTCTTTGAAGAAAAGAGAGGCTATTTGACTGGCATCATTGGTTGTTTTACATGGCACAAAGTGAGCCATTTTGCTGAATCTGTCTACAACCACATAAACATTGTCCATGGCTTGCCTTGTCTTGGGTAACCCAACTACAAAGTCCATACTCAAACATTCCCATGGCCTAGTAGGAATAGGCAGTGGTTGGTATAGACCCGCATTTGAAGAAGTACCCTTGGCCTTTTGACACACCATACAACTCTCCACATACCTCCTAACATCTAAGTTCATTCTTGGCCAATAGTAAAACCTTTGAACCAGTTCTTGAGTTTTGGTGATCCCAAAATGACCACTCAATGCACCATTATGCTTTTCTTGTATCAAGTTCTCTCTAATAGAACCTCTAGGAACACATAGTTGATTCCCTTTAAACAAAAGATCATTTTGCAAAGTATATTCAACATATTTTCTATGGAAATGATTCTTGTATTCAGCACATACCTTATAAATGTCTGCAAAGTCTTCATCATCTGCATATAGATCTTTAAAGTGATCTATTCCCATGCTCTTCAACTGAATTTCTTGAATTGTGAGGACTCTTCTACTCAAGGCATCTGCCACCTTGTTAAGAGCTCCTTTCTTGTGCTTGATATTGAAGGTGTAAGCTTGCAAATACTCCACACATTTCATGTGTTTGTGACTCAACTTCTCTTGTGAATTCAAGAAATTGAGTGCTTGGTTGTCTGAATACACTATGAATTCCTTGGGAAGCAAGTAGTGCCTCCATTTCCTTAGAGCTTGGACCAATGCATACATCTCAAGGTCATAAGAAGAATACTTCTTCTTGGCTTCATTTAACTTCTCTAAATGAAAAGTCACTGGTCTACCCTCTTGACTGAGAACAGCTCCAATAGCTACATTGCTTGCATCACACTCAATGGTGAATAGCTTCTCAAAGCTTGGTAACACCAAAATAGGTTGGGTAGCTATATTTTCCTTCAGCAACTCAAAACTTTTGTTAGCTTGCTCATTCCACACAAACTTAGTCTTCATTCCTCCTTTAATGGTATCCAACATAGGAGCACAAATAGCACTAAACTGTCTTATGAATTTCCTATAGTATTGAGCAAGACCATGGAAGCTTCTTACCTCAGTTGCTATCTTTGGAGTAGGCCAATTGAGGATGGCTTCCACTTTGCTGCTATCCATCTTCAAGTTGCCATGTGATAGCACAAATCCAAGGTACACTAGCTCTGTTTTGATGAACTCACACTTTTCCAAATTGATCATCAGCTTCTCCTCCTATAGCTTCTTGAAAATAAACTCTATCTATTTGAGGTGCTCTTCTATTGTTCTACTATAGATTAGTATATCATCAAGATACACTACTACAAACTTGCCAATGTAGTCTTTGAGGATTTCATTAATGAGTCTCATGAATGTGGAGGGGGTATTAGACAGTCCAAATGGCATAACTAGCCACTCATAGAGACCCTCATTGGTTTTGAAAGTTGTTTTCCACTCATCTCCCTCATGTATCCTAATTTGGTGATAACCACTCTTTAAATCTATCTTGGTATAGTACCTAGCTTCACCTAGACAATCCATGAGATCTTCAATCCTAGGGATGGGGAACCTATACCTGATGGTTAACTTGTTTATTGCCCTGGAATCAATACAAAGCCTCCATTCTCCTCCCTTTTTAGGTGCTAAGACAGTAGGTACTGCACATGGACTAATTCTTTTCCTAATAAGACCTTGGTTAAGAAGTTATTGAATCTGCCTGGCTATTTCCTCATTTTGTTGAGGAGTCATCTTATAGGCTGCTTTGTTTGGTAGGGTAGCTCCTGGTATCAAGTCTATCCTATGACTTATGGCTCTTTTAGGAGGTAATGTTGTTGGTTGACCACTACTTACAATGCCTTCATAGGTCTGCAACAATTTTTGTATCTCCTTAGGTAACTCTTGCTTTTCAACTGCTTTCTCTTTGATCACCTCTCTTGGCTTTATCATCACTGCATAACCAACTCCTTCTCCTTCTTCCAAGGCTTCTAGGAACTCTTTTTCACTAACCATGAGCAGCTTAGGACCTGCTGTCTGCACCTCTGTATCTTCTAGCAAAGACTGAATTTTGAAGGTTACCTTATCTTTCTTGAAAGTATAGGAGTTCTTTGCTCCATCATGCACAGCTTGGCAGTCAAATTTCCATGGTCTACCTAGGAGCAAGTGACATGCATCCATAGGTAACACATCACATAAAACTTTGTCCTTGTACCTACCAAATGAGAACTCCACCCATGCTTGTTCATTCACCAAGACATGTTGACCTTTATTGAGCCATGTGACCTTGTAAGGGTTGTTGTGGGGTATCCTTGTCAACTTCAACTTGCTGACTGCCTCCTCTGACACAATATTGTTAGTAGAACCTGAGTCAATGATGATTCTACACACTTTCCCCATCATCTTGCACTTTATCCTAAAAAGGGGCCTCCTTTGGCTTGGTTCTTCTTTCACCGGTTCCTTGATCAAAGTTCTCCTCATCATGAGGTTCTCACCTTCCTCTAAATTCAATGGCACTTCAGGATGTTTATCTGCTATAGCTATATCATCATGAACCAGGTTAGTTCTCTTATCTCCTCCATGAGAAGTACTACCTTTCTCTGGACATCTATAGGCCGGGTGTCCCAATTGATTGCAGTGGTAACATTTCATATTGGTGAAATAGTTACCTCTTCCTTGTCCACCACTTCTTCCTCTAGAGCTGAACCTCTTCCTCTACCACCTCTACTAGAGCTTCCTTCTTGCTGTTCAGAGTATCTGACTTCTCCTTGGGCCCTTGGTTCTAAACTTCTTCCACCATAACCACCTCTTTGTCCTTTGTTGTCTTTCTCTTTACCTCTACTTTTGGGGTTTTGCTCTTGCTTCTTTTTTCCTTTCTCCTCTACCTTTAAGGCCATTTGATAGCATTGGCAGACTGTTTTGAAGTTCACTAGGCTCATGTCTTCTTGGATAGACCACTTAAGCCCATTTAAGTACCTTGATAGCTTGATGCTCTCATCTTCAACCACCTTTGATCTGAGGCACAATTTTTAAAACTCCTCAGTGTATGTTTGGACATCCATATCTTTTTGCCTAAGACTGTGTCTTCTCCTATGCAACTGAACTTCATAGTCATCAGGTAGATAGGTCTGCCTTATCTTAGTTACCATTCCTCTCCATGTAACTATGGGACCTTTACCTTCTTTCTCTCTTTCAGCTTTTACAAATTTCCACCATGTGAGAGCTGCTCCTCTTAACCTCGACTTGGCCACCTTTACTTTTTGGGCCTCTGTTATACCATCACATTCAAAGTGATTTTCTATACTTTCAATCTAGTCTACAACTGAATCAGGGTCCATTTGTCCACTAAATAGTGGCACACCTTCCAATGCTTTACCACTTAAGGCCTGTAGTGCCTTTAGGAAGGGTTCTTTAGCAAGAACAGGATCAGGCTTTGGAGCTTCCTCCTCCAAGTCCTCTTCATTTTCCTTGGCTTCCTGCTCTTCCTTCTGCTCTATCTTGTCTTTCACTTTGTCTGCTATTTCTTGGACTTCATCAAAGAGCTTCTCCATTCAAGATAACCTTTCTCTTAGCCTTTGGTTATCTTCCTCTTGCTCTTCTACCTTTTTAGCTAACTCAGCATTAGTCACCATCACTCTTTCCTCCTCTAGTGTGTTCTCTCCTACTGACTCGGTGGGTTGTAACATCAATCACAAGCCTTGAATCAAACGTTGCTCTGATACCAATATGGTGTATGGTGAACCAAAAGGTTGCTTGCACAATCTCCTAGAAGACCTTTTCACTGTCTCTTTCCTAGAACCTGACATCAATGGGTTCTTGTTGAGCTTAGATGACTATCCTAGTCCTACTCCAACTCTTCTCAAAGAGTTGGAAACTTGTGCTTTACCTTTGGAAGACAAACACCTCTTGAATTTGCTATCTTCTTCCAACACCTAGAAGGATCTAAGTGCCAACTTCATTACCAAAATTGAACTGCTTGCAGGGGAGCTGAAAACACTGATTTCTTGCATTTCACATCCAATTGAATGCATCTTGGAGGGTCTTCAATCTTCAATCTACCCGATCTCAAGATTTTTCCTTTGAAGAGGCCTAATCCTTGTAGCCCTTACCAGTCACTTTTCTGCCTTTTTCTCTTAAACTTGTCAAACAACCTACCAATTAAATGGCACTTCCTGACACCCTTTTCAGTCCTTTAAAACATTTACAAGGTTTTAGACCCCTGTATCATCCGTACAGTGGATTCCTACTTTCAAGGGCAAATAGGCTAATTAGGCCTAATTCCTAGGGTTTAACACTTTCTCCTTCAAATCTATCTCAAATGGATTGATTGAGGTTTCAATCCTTCTATCATACTTAGCTATGACAAAATATCACCTAGAACCGTACTATGGCCATACTGTACTCCTTCCCCTACCTAATTTCTTCAAATTGTCATTCCCAAACCACTAACCGGACTGTCCTAGCTCGCCTAGGGTTTGAGTTTAATATTGCCTACTCCATTCCCTAAACTCCCTACTGCTAAATATATACAAGTAATTGGCTCCCCTATCATTTCAATCCAATCTCAGGGTGATCCCGTGGTTGGACTTTATGGGGGAGCCATTTTAAAATTGACTGCTCAAAAGAAGACAGTAAACACTCTAAACTCTGATTTATTCACATAAGACACCTAAACTAAATCAAATGAACCTATTTACAAAAGAAATAATGCTAAAATATGTTGTGTAAACTCAGATCCAACGCCAAATCAGTACATATATATCACTAGATGTCACTGTCTTCTAAAAACACACGGGATTTTCAGGAAAACAGAGTTCTTTCTATTCAAAAGCCAAAACTTGATTACAACAAAAACTAAAACTACTTCTCTACAAGCCACCACACCTACTTAGAGGCCATTTCCATGTTTCAATGGGAGTTGATCGATCCCATACTCCTTATTTCAAGGGAATCCAATATAACTAAGTTGCATGTAATCACACAAAATGTTGCCATGCAATTTTACAACTTTTGCAACTTCCATCATTGTGTCATGATCCTAAATCTTAGGACCTCTAACACCTTGATCTCGAGCCAACAACTCCCTTAATTGTCCCTTGGCATCTTCTAACAACGACCATGTGGTTATAACATATTTAATACCCTACATTCCAACATAAGTTGTCTAGAGCTAGAAAAAAAAGCAACATTTAACATCAATGACTAACTAAGATGACTTTAGTCCTAGTGACTAACTCATCACACACAAACAAGAGCTTCTAAGGTCCAAATTAAACACTCTATCATCCTAACTTGGCTAAGGTTAGGTACAAGCCAAAATTGAACTAAACAAACTGGAGATTAGCCTAGGTGCTCCTGCACCAGAATTTCACAAGGAATTTCATTTGTCGACATGATCATTAAAATGAAATTGTCACTCTAAATTCTCCTTTGATACTAAACTATGTATGCTCCTCTTTATACCATTCTCACTAAATTTGTTGCTTGTCTTCTCCTTTATCATGACCCACTCTTGCTCTTATTTCATGCCATCATCTATTGTCAAAAGAAAAATGTATTATGATAAAACCTCATGTAGTTGCTAACCTCTTGAGCATGTCATCTCCTTGATATTGTCATTTTACCATCACGGGGTACACCATACTAGCTCTAATTCTATCATCTTTTGAGATGCTCTATCATTTACTTTATAAAACTTGAGGACTATCATATCTCACTACATTTCCTTTATACCTTCCTTACTTCCATACATATTAGTGACTATCTCTACCCATTTTATGCTTCTATAGGTCCATCCAACTCATAAAAAATATTTAGATTATCACCTTTCAAAGCATGTGAATTTCTTTCATTATTGTTCTTATGGATTATCCTTTATTCATGCTATGCCCTTTGGGTACATTTTCTAACATACCCCAAAAGATCTATTTACTTTGTTGTCTTTATTACAATATATCATGATATGATTGTCACTATATAGACACTATCAACTTTACATGATTAAAGGAGTTGGCGTGTAGGGTTACAATAATTATTTTTGCTCTATTGTTTTGATAATGAAAGACCAATAAAAGGTAGTGACCATATCTTATTATAACAAACCCTTGTTTTTTTTCCTTATGACAATCTCAACACTATCATTCCATGAAAAATTCCCTCACATTGTCTTGCATATAGTCCTCTAGGTTTTTCTAAAACCCTCTATCATTATCATGGTCACTTTTAAAATAATCCTTCTTTTCTTTTCAGTTACACTTCCTTTGTTCATCTATATCTTTTCTTTGACCTATATTTAGATCTTCATTATTTTTAAATAGCCTCTTCATGCATTTAATGGATGGTTGTAAGGCTTTGTCATTGTCCTTACAGTATTGACCGCTTGACAAGGCTCTTCACAATCTTGACGAGGGTCTTACTATGGTTTACCATGAGAGTTTCCATGTTGATAGTAGTGGGATATTTTTGAAAAAATTTAGGTAGACTTTCATTTTGACATAACACATAGAAATATCACGTGAAATCCTAATTATGACACAATATCCTTATACCTTAAAGGCACCTTCAACTAAATCATTAAATTTGTTCCTTTCCTTAATAGATTCTCGTACTTTACAAAGCCATTTAATAGTTTGGGGAAGCATGCTTGTAGCTAAGGATGATGGACCATAGTGATTTGTGAATAGTTTTTGCATGTACTCCACACTTGTAGGCCCCTAAATCAATGGAGCTATTTTTTAAATCTGAGAAATGCTTATACCCTACTTCAGGACCTGATCCATTTGAAGAAATATTGTTAGTTGAATGATAGCTCAAGAATAAATACATGAAAAAATGTGGAAGCATAGACAAGGAAAGCAAATTGTTTCAAAAAATGCCTCAAAGAAATGTGATCCTGCTCTCCTACAAGCACTTCAATTCATGCTTGTAAGAGAGCGGGTATCATGGCTAGGCATTAAAGTTTCCATCAATCGCTTTGTTGTCTCCACACATGATAGTTATTTGTCCATACATACATAATAGCTTCCATCCTGAACCCTCACTAGATGTTCATTGACAACAAGTTGATCGGACAACAAGTTGAAACAGATGTCGATAGACAACAGATTGAGAAAGCAATAGATACCTTTGATTGTTCTTTTCGAAGGTTCCTACTCTCCAAGGAGGGAATAAAGTGGTTTTGGATCGAGGAAGGCCCACTTCCCATGGAACATAACAAAACTACTATGGGATCAAGGAACACTAAATGACAGGGATTATTGATCACCCTCATTATTCTACCAAAAGAACATTCACCTGCTCTCCTACAAGCACTTCAAATCATGCCTATGGTGATGTGGGAAAGCCCCACATCACTGTAGGCATGACTTCAAGTGCTTGTAAGAGAGCGGGATCATATTTCTTTGAGGAATTTTTTGAAACACTTCTCTTGTCTTAAGTCTATGCTTCCACATTTTCATGTATGTCTAGTAGGGCACTCAATAATCCATTTAGTAGAGTAGGAATTAATCTATGATTTTATGCTTTTTTTCTTCATAAATCATAGTTCTCTAAATATGTTTTTCTGTGTAATCAGTAATTTTTTAGGCTTGGAAAGCTAATGATCTATAAGACCTCTTTCAGGGCTATGCAAGTCTATGATCTCATTCCAGGTGATTTGAACATACAAAACTATCAATGGAAAAACACAATTCCCCCTATCATTTCTGTAAAATATGTAGGATGAATTAAATGAATGTAAAAAGAATATGGAGTAACTTCATTCTAACTCTAAATTGTGTAAACATTGGAATCATCCTTCACAATCCTTTGAGGTTAGGAACAAATTCTAGGTAAGGGTTGAGCCAAATAGTTCCCTCTCTATAGACAGGTATGCAAATCTCTTTCCTATATATTACTGATCATTTAAAATATTGATGTAGCTTCTGGTTATAGTAGTTATATTATTCATTAAGATGTGATTAATGTTCCATTTATCCCACAAAAAGGCTCTATTGTGCTTTACTAATGTTCTGCCTACATATGTGGATTTTGGGAAATTAAACTAGTATGTACCATACCTGTCATCATGGATGATAGGTTGAAAATTATTTTTCGAAAAGAGATGAGAGACTATTTCATTGAGTACAAGGAAATTCAAATTTATGGTCTTCATACTTTTAAACACCATTATGGTCACTTTATTTTATGTGCAATACTTGTGTTTTTACATTGCAGTGTTATGATTTTGATGCAAGATTCGGCATTGCCCAGGACCTACAATCTCTATCCTTTTTATACAATGTGCTTTTCTTTCATCTTGATTAGGTCCCTTTTATCCCTAATTTGAGAATGGTTTATTCCCAACAAATTAATTTGAAAATTTTGGATTAGACTTTATAGCTTGTTAGCTTTGATGTTTCAGGTTTCTCTACTAGATCCATCATCGAGGACTATATTTTGCAATGTTACTAAACTATTTTCAAGATCTGATAATTGATTGTTTTTTTCCCTTGTACCATCTTTTGACCCTATTGGCTTGTTAATTTGACCAGTATCTCTTGTAATTTATCAATCATTTGACCCTATTGGATTCTTGATTTTCCTTCTAAATCTAGTTGTGGTTGCTTTCACAAATAATTTAGCTTTCTGATATGTACTTGGCTCTATGGTATTCTTTCCACATTTTGCAATTATACTTTAGCTTTACTACATTTACTTTGTTCTTGAACAATGGGAAAATGTGTACTTTATTTAATCTAAGTCATAGAGCACCACTATTCTCCTGTTATCATTCAATAATGTCCTAGGAGTCCCAATTGGATTGAGTAGAAACCTCACAAGGTGAGTTAATTAACAATGAGGACCTAGGAGGGGGATTTTTCAACTTTAAGGGGTTCACAACCAAGCAAAAGCTTGGAAAAGACAACTTAACTTTCAACTCACAAAACCTAGTAATGTAAGCAAAATAATGAGTACAAATGGTGAAATTAAGCTACACCAAGTTACGGTATGTGTACCTAGGGAGTCTAGAGATGTTGTGAGGATTCTAGAAATGCAAAGAAGTTGTCAAAAAGTGCTAAGGAGGACTAATATGAATAGAGTGGCGTATTAGTCCCACTGTTGTTTTTTGGGGAAAATACGAAGTCTACGGATGTCGAAACCAAATCTAAAGGAATCTCTACAAAATATGCTCATGAGGACTAAGATGCCCAAGGTGGCATATTAGTCTTGTTCTAAATTTTTAACAACTCTGAATGTGATCCTAAGCTCTAAGGTCTACACTTGCTTCCTTCCAACCTCAGGTTCTAGAACTTTTGAATTCATCCTGTAGGTAAGTTTCCTTGAAGATGACAACTTTGTAATGCAACTTTGCAACTTTTTACAACTTTGCACTCCAAATGATCTTCAAGAATTCAACCTAGATCTGCAATCACAAATATGCAAGAGGATAAAAACTTGTTGTTTGTTAGTAAATGGGGGTTTTCCTTGGTCAAACCCCTTGTAGGTAATTAAACCAAATGATGGAATGAATGAAATGAAACATGAAACATGAAATATGTAAATGATATCACCTTGAATGATGTCTTGTGAAGTAGATCTACAATCTACCTTGCAGTGGCCATGAAGAATGTAGATATTGGATCCTTGGATATGATGTGAACAATTGTTGCAAATAGATCTTCAATGCTACATCCACAATCTTTTCCCAACAACATGAATGGATGCACTAAACCCTTGACATGATGCTTGAATCTTGATGATGGCTCCAAATTTTTGATAGAATTCTCTTGAATATATAAACTTTCCTTAGGAATGAATACTTGAATTCTTGTTATTTTGCTATGAAAAATGAGTGGAGGAACCTTGTATTTATACCTATTCATGCTTAATATCCCAAAATTATGCCACAACAAGCTGACATAGGAAATCATTAATAAAAGGAGGCTAAATCTCGCCATAATTTGAAATTGGATCTCAAAAATAAGCCAAGGAGGATTAAAATTCCCTAGGTGTTGTCTTAATCCCAAGGCTCAAATCTTGGGGCACAAAATCTGAAAAGGGACCTTTTTAGGTACATTCAAAATTAGGGTCCCAAGAACCATGGAGGACAAAGACACCCTAGGTGGCATTTTAGTCCTAGTCTATAAATTAGGGACACATAGATAGAATCATTAAATGATCATTTATATTTTGGTGTTTGTCAGGATTTTCCATAAAAATATATAGTTTATTAGGCTTGTGGATGCAAAATAGGACCAATTAAGACATAAAGAAGCATAAATAAAGCAAGGTAGGCCCAGTCAAGTGTGAAGATGTAAGGGTATACATTTTACTACACTACATTTAGCCCCCACTTTAGTGAGAGGATGAACTTGCTTCAAAGTCACACTAAAGTAGCCAAACATGCAATCAAGAGGGGTTCAAATGTACAAATGCTAGTAAGATAGGATGAAAATAATCAAAAGGGATGATCATTCCCCCATGATTAAGATCTTATGGAGAACTAACATAGGCACGAAGGAACATGCATGTGAATGATATATGAAGCCATAATCAAATCGCCAACATACATCATTAAAGATAGAAAAATAAAAACAAAAGAGGAAAACAAAAAAAAAGGAAAATGCCACAGATCAAGCTTCGATTGGTCATCCAACGCGTTGTGGACTGGGTCTAGGCTGAAAGAGGTTTACAGGCGGAATGTGTTGTCCACTATGCAAACAAAACACATGCTCCCAAGGGCTAGTGGGAGCTATTTGTCCACTAGGTGAGCCCCAAGAGGTCCATATCGAAGTCATACCTCCATGACTATGATAAGGAAAAAAAAAGAAAATGCACACTCACAAGGGCTAGTGAAGCTAATTGTTCACTAGGTGAGCCCTAGGGGACCATATCAAAGCCATACCTCCATGACTTTAATAAGGTACAAAAAAGCAATGTAACAAGAAAAGGACGCATCACAAGAAGAAAGAAAATTGCACAATGAACATGAAAACAAATGCAACTGAAATCATGCCAAAAATAATGCCAATGTATGCCCCCACTTTAAAGAAATTTCTAACACCATGCTATGAACAATTACTTTAAAGTAGCCAAAGCATGAAAAAGGAAAAGATAATGTCACATGCGATCCAACTTAATCCATGTCATCCACAACCCAAGTTGCTCTTATATGTACATGAAAGGTGGTCAACTAGCCATAAGAGGCAATGACAAGTGACATGCGAGGACAAGGCTATCTAAGCCCTTGCCCCCACTTAGTGCAGGACAAGGGTGAGTTGAATAGGATGAAAATGCATATCAGCTAGAGGAATTAGGTGCTTCAATAGAAGGAAGAGCACTACACTCCTTGAGATGTTTAATTTTATTACTTAAAGCCTTACATTCATTGGTAGCATGACCTTGAACTCTATGATATTTGAAAAATGAACTCTTGTAGTAGAATTTCTTTCATGTTTTTGGAGGAAGATAGATCAGACGATCTTGGAGGAGTCTCGTCAAGATAATCTCTTGGTCAAGAGTAGAATATGTTCCTTTTGTGACAAAGATATCTCTTGCTTAGTATTAGATGTCAAACTTACACAAGACTCTTTAGATTGTGATATTTTGTTCTCTCCTTTACGAGAGTGTGTAAAATCTAACGAATTCAAATCATTACTGTAAATTGTGTGATGAAATTTACATTAAGGAAGGATTTATTTGTTTATGTCATTTCTTGCAAAGAATAACCATCAAGATCACTAGCGTCTATTAGTTCAGGATGCACCACTATTAAAGTCGACTTAGAAGGATGTTTTTTGATAGTGTTGACAATAATTGAAGGATTGTTTGTGTGTTTTGAGGGACAATAAACAATCCCACTAGTCTTTTCTCATTTTTGACGCTCTATGGGGACATAGATACCTTGTTCTCTAGCACCACATCCTTTTCCACTATATCCAAGTTGTTTCATAAGCTCATAACATTTTCCATAAAGTTTATTCATCTCTTTTGGATTCATTGGTTGTTGATAATCAGTGTTGTCAAATTTTGTTGTATAATTTTCTTCTTTGTATTTAGTGGTTGAGGTGGATGCTTTTAAGGGGTCTTTTGAGTGTTGTGTTGATATTACCGCTTTTTCTATTTCACGCTTCTTTATTATGATCTTTTGTTTCCCATTAAAGCTAGGTGTGAAATCAAAGGAACCCCAATCATCATCTAATAGCTTTGTGACTTATTCAATGTGTTTTTGTTGCACGGGTTCCACTTGTGTAATTGGTGTCAATTTTTTCAAGGTATTTTCCTTGTTTTTCTTAATGTTTAGACAATTGTATGGTTCAAGATTGGCTTTGATTGTATAAAATTTGTTGTTGTAGACATATTTCATGATACGATGAAGGGTAGAGGGCATAGCATGCATCTCATGAATCCATGGTCTACCTAAAAGGACATTGTACAAAAGATCATTAGGTATAACATGGATTAGGGTTTGTTATGTAACTTTTTCAACTTTTATAGATAATGTGATCACCCCAAGTGGTTGTTTTCTCACGTTATCAAATCCATTAATAGATAAGGAGGTGAGTTGGATTTGGATTTATCAACACCAAGCTTATCAAAAAGGCTCACAGTACACACATTTAAGGCTAATCCATTTTCCACAAGGGTTCACTTTATCCCTTGGGTATTGTATTGAGCTATGATCATGAAAGCAACATATTGTTTTTGCACTTCCAAAGCAGGGAGCTCACTTTGGTGGAAAACAATGCCAACATTTATTCCTTGAATCATGGTTACCATGCCATTTGGTTGCATATTTTAAGGGATAGGAACTTTTTGTAAGGAATTTTGAAGCATAGTGTGATAGGTGAATTCTAAATTAGGTCCCAAAGGGATCTCTTTATGGGAGTATTCTTAAGTTTTTCAACAAGATCATACTCCTTTCCACTTTGTGAAGGCAAACGAGGGGCACTAGAAAAATAGGATTAGGCAATGGGAGGGATGTTGAAGGTACTTGTCTTGGTTTTGGATTTTTCCTAGTTTTGTATGTATGAGAAATGACATTGTAACTCGATTGCTATGAAACATTGTTCTTATGTGGTTCGAGGATAAGGATAGGTTTGTTTCAAACTTGTGGTTTTTGAGAGGGTGGATAAAGGATAAGTTTAGGCTCGGGAGAGTACTCCAAGGGGTATCTAATGTGCATAACCTCAAAAGATTTATCCTTATTTTCATGATCTCTTAGTGAAGAGGAGTCTAATATTACTTCATCATCTTCATCTAAGAAATTACTATTGTCAATGTTCTCATTTTCTTCCACTATTATTTCTTCCCTAGTAGGAGAGTTTCTAGGAGAACTACAAACCAATTTTTTTATATTCAAGGGTCAGTTCTTCTAAAATGAATTTGTAATGGAGTTATCAATGGTTTAATTGTATTGTTCATAAATAGTGGGGATATTAGGATAAGGCTCTATTTTTTTGTCCTTTTTCTCTAAGGTCTCATTCTCTTGTGTTATAACATATACCCTAGTAGGAGAGATTGTAATATGTTAATCCATGGTTAGATTTTGTAAAGTAGTTTCATCACATGTAGGAGAGGAATCAAGAGAAGGACAATTATTATTTTCATGATTACCAAATAGATCTTCCCAAATGGTAGGACCATTAGGGAAGGGAGGGTCAATATTCTCATGACTCTCGATAGGTTCATCTTCTAATACCAACCTATCCTCTTTGTATCAAGGGGGGATATTAGGAGAAGGAAAATTTTGGTTGTCATGGCTATCCTCTTTTGCTAAGAAATTCTCACAAGCAAGGGATGAATGTAGACTAGGTAAGGTGATATTTAGAAATGTTTCTATGATCTCATCTTCTTGTTTTCTAATATCTTCCAAAGGGGGAGAAGGATAGGGACTATCAAGACTCTCAATGCTTGTATCTTCTTTCACCAAGATACCTTCGACAATAATAGGAGAGGTGTCGAGAGAAGAAAAAGTATGATTGTTGTGATTGTCTACACTACCATCCTCACCAATGGGTAATGTAATGTTAAGGATTGTGTCAATGGTTTGATCCCCTTTCTCTAACGTGTTCTCATAACTATGAAAGATAGTAGAAGGATGACTAACATGTTTCTTAATGACCTCATTGGTGTAATCTAAATTGAACTCATAAGAGGGGATGTTGTATTTATGCAATCCATTTTTAACCATATCAAAGCCACATCTCTTGAAAGAAAACATGCTATTATGGAAAAGTAAAGAAAGTGTAATGCAATGATCTAAAGTAAAATGCAATTTTTAGGATTGGAAACAAGGTAATTTGTTGATTACACTATGCAACAACCTAAATTATGAAATACATTGTAAATGAAAATTTGGAATTGAGCAATGCATGAAATGAAGCAATTTAAACTAGATTTAGTGAAATGTGTGTAACAAAAAGTCAACCCACTGAAATAGATAACCAATGATAGCAAATAGAAGCACAAAAAAGAAAATTTAAACCCTAGAAACTATTGTTTCAAACTCAGCATGGACTAAGACACCAGCAAGGGAATCTTGGTCATATTGGTGGAATTCTAAGGTTCTAGGAAGTGGAATAGAAAGCACACAACTCAAACAATTTTCTGAGCTAGAAACCCTAAGAGGGACTAAGATGTCAGGAAGGGCATCTTTTTCCCAATAGATGTTTCTTTTAGAAAAAACAACAAAATTTGAGTTAATAACAACGTTCCCAGGTTGCCTACCTAGGGACGTGATGTTTGGAAATAGAAAATTGTGCAAATGAATGCAAGAAAAAGTAACTAGTGATAAGCAATTGGATGCAAAAGTGAATGCAACTTTTTTTTCACTTTTGAATGTAATAATAATGATCCTAAATGCAATTAGGATGATGAACAATGCAATTTTCAATTTTTAAATGAGATAAAATGATGCAAGAAAGAAAAAATGCAACCTACATGCACTTTTACTAATGCAAATATGATAAACCCTAGATGCACTTTCACTAATGCAAGATGCAATGCAAGAATGAATGCAACCTAGATCTAGGACCTTTATGGACTCCAAATCAGAAAATGAATACTCAAGAAGTTGGGTTCACCAAAATGAACAATAGGAAAATGGAGATGCTTTATAACCCATGTCATAGAGCACCACTATTCTCCTATTATCATTCAATAATGTCCTAGGAGTCCCAATTGGATTGACTAGCAACCTCTCAAGGTGAGTCAATTCACAATGAGGAGGACCTAGGAGGGGCCTTTTTCAGATTTAAGGTGTTCACCACCAAGAAAAAGCTTGGAAAAGACAACTTAACTTTCAACTCACAAAACCTAGTAATGTAAGCCAAATAATGAGTACAAATGATGAAATTAAGATACACCAAGTTAGGGTATGTGTACCTGGGGAGTCTAGAGATGTTGTGAGGATTCCAAAAATGCAAAGAAGATATTGAAAAGTGCTAGGGAGGACTAAGATGCCCAGAGTGGCGTATTAGTCCTGCTACTATTTTTTGAGGAAAATACATAGTCTTCAAATGTTGAAACCAGATCTAAAGGAATCTCTAAAACATATGCTTGAGAGGAATAAGATGCCCAAGGTGGCATACTATTCCCTTTCTAAATTTCTAAAAAAATTGAATGTGATCCTAAGCTCCAAGGTCTGCACTTGCTTCCTTTCCTATCTCAAGTTCTGAAACTTTTGAATTCAACCTGTAGGTGAGTTTCCTTGAAGATGACAACTTTGTAATGCAACTTTGCAACTTTTTACAACTTTTCACTCCAAATGATCTTAAAGAATTCAACATATATCTACAATGAAAAATATGCAAGAGGATAAAATCTTGTTGTTTGTTTGTAAATGGTAGTTTTCCTTGGTCAAACCCCTTGTAGGTAATTAAATCAAATGATGAAATGCATGAAATGAAACATGAAACATGAAATATGTAAATGATACACCTTGAATGATGTCTTGTGAAGCAGATCTACAATATACCATGTAGTTTCCATGAAGAATGTAGATCTTGGATCCTTGGATATGATGTGAACAATGGTTGCAAATAGATCTTCAATGCTATATCCACAATATTGGCTCAACAACATGAATGGATGCACTAAACCCTTGGCATGATGCTTGAATCTTGATGATGGATCCAAATGCTTGATAGAATGCTCTTGAATGCATAAAATTTCCTTAGGAATGAATACTTGAATGCTTGTTATTTTGTTATGAAAAATGAGTGGAGGAACCTTGTATTTATAATTATTCATGCTTAATATCCCGAAATTACACCACAACAAGCTGACATAGGAAATCATTAATAAAAGGAGGCTAAATCCAGCTAGAATTTGAAATTGAATCCTTAAAATAAGTCAAGGACTAAGATGCCCTAGGTGGCGTCTTAGTCCCAAGGCTCAAATCTTAGGGCATAGACTCCAAAAGGGACTTTTTTAGGTATTGTTGCCTCCATTTCACCTACAGTTAAATTAGGCAAGCTAATCAAAGGTTAGATCTTTGGAGGCCAATGGGACATTCACACGAGGGCAAGGACTCTGCATCTGTTGCTAGGTCGTAGGGAACTCAGTGGGAGAAGATACCCTAGGAATTTTTGGCATGAAAATCATCTAAGGAGAAAGTCAACAAGACTCTCCTACTGTCTGGCCGACTGACTATTTGATTCATTCCATCTTGAACAAGTCACTGAGACCTAGTTTCTGTCATGCCAAATGAGCCTACATAGCCTATCGCTATATGGAGAGGGTTCGGCATGACCTCTTATTGTGTGGATTTCCTTGGCCAATAGGCCATTCAATCATCATTTGGTGAGACTCTCGGCGACCACGGGCTTCGAGGAGACCTATAGTGCTCTGTGAGAGGTCCCAACAAAATTTTAATGTCTCGCCGATGAGTAAAGAGTCTCGGAGCAGGAGATGTTTTCGGCAAAGGTGAGGGGCTTCACCGAGAGGTCTGGCCAAAAGGCCAGGGTCTCGCCAAAAGAGGGGATGGGCCTCGATGCAGTTGTCTTCGGCAAGAGTCTCGCTGATAGAGCACAAAAGGAGCCCCTCGGTGTAACTAAGGGACTTCGTCAGGATGTCCTACCGACATCGGATGTCTTGCCGAACGAAGAGCTTGGTGAAAGGAAGGATGGGCCCTTACCGAGATAAAGGCTTTTCGGTGAGACTCTTGCCAAAACAAAAGGTGCTCGCCATGAGTGTCACCGACCATAGAGGACTTTGGCATAACATAATGAACTCGGGGCAACCTCTTCCTGACCGGAATGAGTCAGGCTGAAAGAAAAGAAGTCGGCCAAGTGTTCATACTTCGGCGTGAGTCTCGCCGAGCAGTGAAGCCTTCAAAATGAAAAGGAATTCGCCAACGAGAGGGGGAGTTCTATGAAATGTCTCAGCAATACCAAAGAGTCTTGCTGAAGTGAAACAAAATATGTGTTCGCCAAAGCTAAAGTTCCTTCGGCACAACCTCTTCCCGAAATACAGATCTCTGGCTGATAGAAGAAAGGGAGCCTGACGGGATTACTTCTAACGACGTCGATGAAGGTCTCCCTGACAAGAATTTCATAGATATAGCGACTGACTGTTAGAGTATGTCTTACCGATATCACATGGTCTTAGCGATAGAGAGGTATCTCTGTGTGACTCGTCAACCCACTGATCTCTTGGCGATAAACGGTGTCTCGCCGATGGCTCTCGTAGCATTGGTATGATCTTTAGGTCTTGCTGGGAGCTCTTAGCGATAGCTCCATGACTTGCCGATGCTTGTGAGAATTTTTAACTGCATCGAGGAGACACGATTAGTGTCTCACCAATATGCGGTTCAACAGGGAAAGTTTTGACCTCCTGAGGAAGCTGCATGGATTTCACTCAGCCAATCAAAGAAATCTGAAGGTAAACTGTGGCAGTCTGAAGAGCATCAACAAGATGAAGGGCAATGTGTATCTGTTGCAGGCTCAGAACATTCAAGGTGTAGCCGAAGTAGCTCAACCGGACATGATGGATCGAATAAATGTGGTAGCTGAAGAATATCTGAAGGAGGCTTCTACGAGGGTGACTCTTCACCGACACACATAGCAGGGACATGTAGGCTCCAGCATTAACTTAAAAAAAAGATCTAAGGGAAAATCCTATCCCGAATTAGGATATTTTTTGTAAGCCCTAAGGGGCCGATATCAATCTGTATATAAGGCATTTTTTCCTTTTTTGTAAGGAGTTCGGATGTATGCTCTTCTGAAGTCTGTGACCCTTTTGCAGTCCTCTCTCAGACTAGTAGGCTTCTGTAATTCAACTTGGAACATAATATACAAAATATGTCTTGGTTACCATTGATGGTCCATCTTTTGCCTTCTGATTCTTGTGAAGTATTTTTCATTCTTTAGTGATTCATTGAGCTACTTAGTGAAATTTTCTCTTTCCTTATAGCTTTTGTTTCATGTCGTGCCTTTCTTTGCAGAAGTAGTATCATGTAGGTTACAAACTGTGTTTACTTAATCCTGTACATGAGCTTCTATTTTGTGAAAATATGCCTTTCCTCCTTGAAGGCATGTGCATGTCAAACCTGTTTGTATGCGTGATCTACAGGATCTTGTTGTGTAGTCCCATGAATGTCACCAGTATTCAAGTGTAGCTCGAGTATCTCATTGTTCCTGTCATTTTGGTGTATCACCCTAGTGTAGTCTTTTAATTTATGCATCTCTTCCCTCTTTCCTCTCAAAGAATCAATAGTTTAGGTGATACCCAAAGGAAGCCGGCCTTCTCCGGAGGTTCATTTCAGTTATAGGTGACCCACAGCCTTGAGATGATCCCATGTTGCTCTAGAATGCTCAGTTTTTGTAAACTTTGCATGGGGTGCAATTCTAGTTGACAACAGGTACATTCAAAATCGGGGTCCCAGGACCCATGGAGGACAAAGACACCCTTGGTGGCATTTTAGTCCCAATCCATAAATCAGGGAAACATAGACAAAATCATTAAATGATCATTTATCTTTTGGTGTTTGTTGGTATTTTCCATAAAAATATATAGTTTATTAGGCTTTTGGATGCAAAATAGGATCAATTAAGACATAAAGAAGCATAAATAAAGCAAGGAAATCCCAAACAAGTGTGAAGATGCAAGGGTATGCATTTTACTACACTAAAATTCTTTGATCCATTCAGTTTTTATTGGGCAATACAACCAATGCTTTGGTGTAATTTTGCATTTTCTTACATTTTTAAGCTTTGAGTTTTAGAGTATTTAATCTTAACTATAGAATTTGCATATTGTTGAACATCTAGAATACTGAGAGGGGAGGCATGAATCAGTATTCCTTTAAAAAGATTAAAACTTTTGAGTAGTTGGCCACATAACATAATTAAAAGTATTGAATAGAATCAAAGCAACACATAATGCCAAGATTTTTATGTGGAAACCCAAGAAGGGAAAAACCATGCAGAGGGTTAACTCTCAAGTATTAAGTAACCAAATACAAAATACAAAGGTGGCTCACTGCTAGGTTGGCTCACTACCGATGGGTTCACTGCCCAAAATACAAAAAAAACTATAACAGTTGAAAGAAAGCTTACAACCGAAGTATGTATTACAAAAATTGAACTGCTATAATTGCATGATCTACATATGCATGAATACATTTCTAGCTGAATCACAAAGATCTTCTGCACAAACACTATATCAGTTTGTAATATTCATCAGCAGATTGCTATCACACATAGCATATCATTCTTCATCATCTTCTACTTCTTTTTTATGCCACTTCATATATATATCAGATCTGCATATCTACTTTAGTCATCTTGCATCGGAGATAAAGTCAGGTGATATCCCATGCTATACCGAATAGTGTCAAACCAAGAAACTATATCAGTAACACTACTATCGAAACAAGAGATAAGTCAGAGATAGAAATACTAGACCAATCAATGACATCAATGACAAATATCAACACATATAAGGTGTATAATATAACAGTGAACAAATAGACACATAACATATTGTCAATGGAATCCATTGTGTTATTTTTTCATTAACTAAAATCACCTTTCCTATACCAAATACAATCGTGCATATGTTATCTTGGAGGGATAAAATTAAAATCATACAATGTCCTACCAAAGCCATGGGGATAGGACAAAGTATAGACAACACAAATTATTTTCAGATAGCCTTCCCTTGACCTTCATATTTGTCCTCCATTAGAATCGAGCTTGCTAATTTGGGATTCCATCCACTTTTCATGTCTTACTATCCTTTATCCATAAAGCTAATGTTTGGATAGAAAATATTATATGAAATCCAAAACTAGGATTGACTATTTGGAAGATTCATCAAAGACCCAAGGGCTACTCAAAATTTGATATGATCCATAGGGTGATTTATTAGAGATACAAGGATACAAGATTTAATATCCCATTGGTGGTTGTAGACCCTGGGGAAAAGGATATACATAGACCGTAATTCCTTGCTACGATAAATTTCAAGAGGGAAAAGAAAAAGGGTAGCAATAGGTAATGGGTTTGATTTTCCCCCTCAATTAGTCTTTTAGAACTCATTTCATAGTTTTCTAGTGTCTCAAATTCATTATCATCCATAACATGTCTAGGGGAAATGATTGTATCTCCAATTAAAACTCTCTTCATGGACGATATATCAAGTGACTTGGATAGTTCCACTACATTTCAAATTGTGAAGTTCATTCAACACTTTTCCCACATTATGAATGCAACTATATTGATTTCACTCCTCCAACTAGCACTTGAAACACTTAATCTCTTTGACAACATAATCTTAATGTTAGAAGGATAGATATTGTGCCATGGGCCTCATGATCATGCACTAGAGTTCTTTGATAACTCTGGCTTCAAGTGCCCTGAACACATGGACATTGCAGATTTAATTCTCCAGGAGGTAAATATTATGCATCTGCATGTTATTTTCATGATTTTCACATCATACCAGTTATCTAAATCTATTTGTCTGAAACCATAGGTTACCTCTCGAAAGAATCAAGAATAGTATTGGTACAATAGGGAAAATCCATATCATGTATACTTTACAGTAGAGCAATTTTCTTAGAGACTCAAGCAATTTCATTTTGGTCATGGGCTATCAAAAGAACTGTTGAAACCTTATGATAAGTCCAAAAGCCACAAGGATGCTCTATCTTTCAACAAATACTCATATAGGAAATGGGAGTTGTTGAAGACATTTTTTGACCGAGAATGGACACTTATGAAGCTAAACTCATTTCATTATGTGCATTGTAACTCATTTTTAGTCTTGTGACTGAAAATAAAAATTACAATACTCTATTTCTAAGTTGTAACTAGAACACCTTTCTTTGATTGCACTGATTTTTCCTTCTTAATGGTTGTCTTATTGTTTCCAATTGATGATTGATGTGTATTTCTATGTTTTATGTTTAAATCCTCAAATATCAATAAATTAAAATGACTAAATATACTACTATTTGATGTTAATTAGTAATTAAATTGGCCAAATATACTACCAATTGATAAAAATTAATGAACAGTGAATAAATATGACTAAATATATGACCTATGAAATAAAAATGACTAAATATGCTACCAATTGATAGAAATTAGTGAACAGTGAATAAATATGACTAAATATATGACCTGTGAAATAAAAATGAAAATATACTACCAAATTGATCAAAATGATGACTAAAATTAATTACTAAATGCACTACCAATGGACAAAAATTGATGAATAAAAATGACTAAATAAGTGAATAGATTACAACAATCAATGACTATATATATCAGTGAATAAAAAATAACTAAATAAGTTACCAGATTAACACAATCAATGACTAAATATACTACCAAATTGATCAATCAAAACAACCAATAAATGACTAAAAATGGTTTAATCATCAATCTAGTCATGTTATAAATGACTACAAATAAACTACTAATGGTCACGTGACCAAGTTCATTCATTTATAAGCAATTTTTAGTAGTTTTTTCAGTAGTTTATTGTTGTTTCTATACTATTGAAGTGCACTTGTGGGAAAACCACTTCCAAGTGCACTTATGGAAAGAACAATTCCAATTGCACATGTGAGAAAACCTCTTTCAAGTTCACTTGTGGGAAAATCACTTCCAAATGCACTTGCAAGAAAACCACTTCCAAGTGCACATGTGGGAAAACTACTTCCAAGTGCACTTCCGAGAAAACCACTTCCAAATGCACTTGTAGGAAAACCACTTTCAATTGCAGGTGTGGGAAAACCACTTCCAACTGCACTTGTGATAAAAATATTTACAACTACACACGTGGGAACACCATTTCCAAGTGCTCTTGTGGGAAAACCATTTCCAAGTGTACTTGTGGGAAAACCACCTCCAATTGCACATGTGGGAAAACCACTTCCAACTACACTTATGATAAAACCACTTCCAAGTACACATGTGGGAAAACCAATTCTAAGTGCACATGTGGAAAAACCATTTCCAAATGCACTTGTGGGAAAACCACTTCCAACTGCACATGTGGGAAAACCACATCCAAGTGCACTTGCAAGAAAACCAATTCCAACTACACTTGCAAGAAAACCACTTCCAAGTGAACCTACTACAAGGAAAAGCAAGTGAACTAGTTGTAAGCTAATTGGGCAGATGAAACCCACAAAAAAAAAATCTCATTTCAAGAAATTTTGAAAAACTTTAAAAGTGACTTGGGCTAATTTTAATTCTTTTTATATCTATGATGAAATTTTGACTATTTGGAAGGCTAACTTTGAGACATGGGGGACTTTTCAACACCACAATGAAAGCTAAAACCTAGTGGAAAGAGAGGATCCTCATTTTTCTAAGAAGAAAAGTGGGCCATGTTGTGAAAAAGGCACCAAAAAATTAATTCAAAAAATGGTGTTATGTTTCACAGTTCTCTCATATATGTTAGGTGACATCTCAATAATTTCTAAAATTTTGATATTCAAAAACTACAGACAACTATAGAGAGGTTATTGTTAAGTACACCACTCTAAAATAAGGAACTCATCAAATAAATCCTATGTGTATGTAAGAGAAACCACTTTACACCACTCCTCTCTATTCTTTATTAATATTTATAATGGAGTGTCCCATAGCCAAATGTTTTCTAATGATAATGCATGCAAGTTTCAATGATGGGGATGACACTAATATTGAAAGAACCATAACCATGTAATTAATAAAAACTATTGAATCATTATGCCTTGCAGACCTATGCCAAACATTATCCTTATTCAAACTATGAAGGCTATCCAGATATGTCCCCATAAGTGATGACCTGCAACATCATGTGTAATATTTGATTCACTTAACAAACAAATATTTAAATTTTAGTTTTTGTAAAAGAGAAGTTACAATTTCAATGATTTTTGGAACATTTAAAAACATATTGTATCATCCTTTGACTTGATACTGATGGACTAAGTTATCTATTATGTTTCATGCAATTACATAAAAATGAGAATTTTTTTAAGTTCACATTGTTGATAGTGTTGTGAAATTGCTAAAGGAGTGAAGCTTTCATTGTAACTAATAACAATTTTAGGACTACAATTGAATTATTCAAAAAATAAAATGAAAAAAAATTGAACACTATAAATTAGCAAAATTCACTTACTCCCTTTATACTCGTGAAGTCTCCATGAAAACCTCAATTATAGAAATGTGATGGGCTTTCAAATATATCCTACATGTTGGATAACTCTTGTAATTACCTTGGTAACACAACATAAATAGGTTAGTTTGCATAAAATAGGTTGTGTAATATTTTTTAATTTTTTGGAAAAATCCTACCACATGGAGTGCAACAAAAGTGAGACATGACATTTTACAAAAATAGTTTATGTGGGTCATATGGGGTTTCACATTTTGCATACATGCCTAATAGCTCAATTCCAATGACAACATCTAAAAAATCGCCCTTTGTTCTATCATTTGATAGATTTCCATATTGTTGGGTGAAAATTTTGTAATCTCTTTATAGATTACAAAACTTGATTTTCAGCCACAATTATTGTGAGATGAAATCTCTCCTCTCAGAAAGGGGAGGTGCCCTTCTTACTACTTACCAAAACTAAAGTAAGCTATTCTAAACTTTACAATATGTACACTACAATAATCATATGGGGGTGTGTCATATTCATGATTCTCTCTTCTTTCCGAGAATATTTTTACAATGTTTCATGGTTTTTATTTATTTCAATGCAATACAACTTTAAATAAAACCTAAGCAGTAATTCCCAATACTTCTAACTTGTCAAATAAAAGTCTAGGAGTACCAATATGATAAAAGATAAGTAACAAGAAGGCTCATGGAGGCACAAAGTAATTGTTGGAATTGCGTGCCTCAATCCCACTAGCCTAAACCTCTGAGTGAGAATTTCGGTGTGACTGCTAAGATGTTTGGCTGATCTGCTTAAGTGATCCTGAACTGTCTGTGTGATCGACATGACTCAGCCAGATATGAGTTCTCCTTATGAAGTTCCTTCATGACCATATCGGTGTGACTTCTGGTATGTCCTGGTGATGAAGGTTGTTGGCGTGACCTGAACTATCAGTGCAAGTTTCCTAACTCCTTCAGACAATAGAAGTCTGGTCAACATCAATGTGACCTTTGGTATGTCCTACTGACGGAAGTGGTTGGTGTGACTTGAACTATCATTGTGATATTCTAGTTTGTTTCTGATAGTGGTTATTTGGTCGATGGGTCTATACATCGGTGTGACTTTGGCCGATGGTACTTGGTCAGGGTGACATGAAGGTTCTGAAAGAGTCTTAACAACAAAGCATGTCTGGCTGATGGTTCCTTTAGTGTGAATCCTACCAATGAAATGTTTGATGGTAGTTGGTATGACCAGAACTATCTGAATGAAATTCAAATCTCATAGTACAGTGTTGGTCTGGCCAACGGGTTTTCTTTCAGTGTGACTCTTGTCAATGAGGTGTTCTGAACTATAGCTAAGCATGAGGTCGTCGGTATGACTTGGGACTTCGGTGAAAATTTCTCTGATGTTGGTTGTCTTGTTGATAAGGATGACCTTGAGACAATGGTGCTCCTATTGATCGTCAAGGTGACTCAGGCTAACAAGATGGTTTGAAAGGTGTGTGAGCTTAATGACATCAGGGAGACCTATGGTTTTGATGTGACATTATGAATTCTTTTTGATGGATGTTATCTTGCCGATAGGCCTAGTCGAGACCTTGAGATGATGGACGAAATCAGGGAGACTTTGATGATCGGTGTGTCTTTCTAGACTGTGACTGATAGACAAAGTTAGGCTGATGGAAGTGAAGGTGGACTTAGTTGAACGAATGATGATTTTGCTGACCTGCTAATGTGTTAATTTTTCACTGAGGAAATTTTTTTTGTCCAAATCTATTTGACAGTTGCCCTGCTGAATGGTTCTGAATTGGTATTAAATCTAGTTGTACAAAATCGTTCACGGGGGCTGAGTGCTAGGAGGAAATTTGAGGCCATGAGAAAGAGGTGAAGAGAAGGTTGAGGGCTAGAGCAGGAGATGAAAACTCTAGCCTGAAGGATGTGACTCCTCTCCCTCTCTATGGATCAAATGTGAAACCTATGTGAATCTTATATGTATGCTATGAGAGAGTGTTGTAGTAGAGTGAGGATTGTAAACACTTGAGAGGTTGATCAGAGGTCCATGAGAGAGAGGATCTACATTTTGTGTTGTATGATAGTATTGTAATAGTGTGATGATCGTATACGGGTTATATTGTCCAGTTTGTCTCCAAATGGAACAAGATGTAAACTCTATGAAAAGGCTATGAGCCTGAGATTGTATTGTAACTTTGTTTGTTGTTGAATAATACAATGGCTTAGATCTTTTGGAGGGTGGGATTTTTTACCTAAAAGGGTTTTCCCCACATAAATCTATGTTTTGTTTCATCTTTCATGTTTCATGTTTCTTGGTTAGAATTTGTTTATGCTTGTTGTTGAAATTGGATTTGCATGGGTTTCTCTAAGAAGGGTTAATGTGAGAAATACATTGTGTCTGATTCCACTTTGAGGCAGAGTTGTATGTGTCTTTGAGGAAATCTAATGAAATTAAAGTTACCGAAGGAACTACTAATCTTGGATGTTCTTCCAAGATGATCAAAATTTCCCAACAGTCATATCCTAGACTTCAATGATTAATTTTACAATAAAGTAACCAACAATGTAAATGAAGCACAAAGTCTTCAATATACTTCACAAATAGATCCATAAACATCATAAACAATTATAAGAACAAAGTCTTATAGATCATCCACCAATATTATTAGAAATTTCATAATTCCAAGCAAAAGGTGTAGCACAAAGTCTACACAAATCAACTCAAAATCCCTCTAATCTCAATTGATAAAACACTGCCAATCCAATCAAATACCAAGATAATTGTCCCAACACAAAGTTTGGTGTGAAATTTAGTCTTCTTTATTGATCAAAAATAGTTTCACAACAATGAACTCAAAGTTTCAATATTGCTTCACAAATGAGGAGCACTTCATTGCATAAGACAAAAGGTAAATAATACAATAGAACCCTCTCATATTTATAGATGAGAGAAGAGAGATAATCTAGGAAAAAACCTAACCAAATATTGACTTATTCAAAGGTGATGTCCAAGAATTTAGGAGAACATCTTCATTTTTACATGTAATTACATTTTGCAAATTGAAATGTAAAAATATCAAGACCTATTTACATAAAGCATAAATAAAGCATAAAAATCTATCTATCAATGGAAATGTAAGAATATTTTATGGTTCCTTTCTCTTGGCTTGGAAATCTCCATATCTCTTCATGATCTCCTGCATCATTGCCTCATTTGGTCCAACGATATAGTTAATGATTGTGTGAACATTTGTAATAGAGTTCTTCACAATAGAACAAATCTTCTTACACCTATCTAGATGTGTCTTGAGATTGTCCAAGGTTAATTGTGCATTGCATAAAGCATCTACTAAAGTCAATGAAAATCCTTCATCTTCCACTTGTTTTTGAATGACTTCCTTAAATATTTTAACAATCTCACTTGGCAAGAGGAATGTATGACTGTCATCAATAAGTTTCCCAAGAAACTCTTCAATTCTATTCACCATGACAATATGATGTCCTTCGACATCCTCTTGTACCTATTATACATCTTTGATGAGTCTTGATGACTTGTATGCAGTTCTCGATGGACTCTCTAATCTCCACATACTTTTCTATTGAATAGTCTGGATAACTGAGAGGGGGGGTGAATTAGTTATTATAAAAAAAAATTGTTGACTTTAATTAATCTAGAACAAACTTAAATCAATCAAATAATAATCTAACAAATATGAACATGAAAGCACACAACAACACCATGCACAATGAACACCAGAATTTACGTGGAAACCCAAGAAGGGAAAAACCATGGAGAATGCTAATTCTCAATTATAAAAACACCAGCTAAGGTGACACCAGTTAAGGTGATTTTTACAAGGGCTCACTGCCAAATTCCTCACTATAGGTAAGGCTCATTGTTGATGGGCTCACAACTATTATAGCCAAAGATAAAAAGGCTCACTGCCAAAAGAGAAAGGCTCACTACCAAAAGAATGATGAAAGGGAATCCACCACTAAAATAATTTTCACCAACAATGACACGGGATAGAATCTCACTATTTTTTGCCTCCAATTGTATACTTTCACACACTTTAATATGTCTAGATTTTTAGATTCACATTCATCACACTTGCTTTCATTGAATAGAATCAACTTTTACTTATACCATTTCATGCTTCCATAAACTCCTAAGTCAGCCAAACACAATGTATTCATAATCTCCTAAGTCAGCCAAACAAAATTTAAATTTGGTCACCACAAAACATTTTTTGTGGTGAAAAGGAATGAAACGTGGACCAATCAAAACCTCCTCTCTCAAATCAACATGCTACATATTAACCATGATATCTGGGACCAAAGAATGGGATATACACATTATAATTCAAACAATGTTCCAAATCACATTAACCAATTTCTAGATCAGTCCAAACCCATAAGAGTATTTTTTTATGTTGCAAAATGAGTGGGACCAAGACAAGCACGACCAAAGATAGATCATCATAGCACAACATCCGGAGCACGCCAATCTGGATCATCAAAGCATCAAAACTTAACCTTAATCAATCAACCAAGATATGTTGACATAAATAACAACCATTAATGACAACAATCAATAGCATCACATTCTAACAATATCCCCCTTTTTCATTGATGGAAACATCCATCAACAAAAAACCAAACAACTCAAATATCAACATCTTCTTGTCTTCTTTTCTTCTCCCCCTTTGACATCAAAGAAAAAGGGAAAAGCTTCCCCTAAAAAAATTACTCCTCTCTCCCTACGAGGAAGCTTCCCATAATTGATCCAAATAAGTGTAGCATATAATACCCTAGACCAATGCACACCCTGGTGCAAATTATTGTAGACTAGGAGGGGGCAGAACCCCTAACTTCTGCCAGAGATACTCAAAAGTATCTTTTCTCAACGGTTTTGTGAAAATGTTTGCAATCTACTCTTTTGTAGGTACATATTCAATTTTTACCTCATTGTGCAAAACCTTCTCTCTTAAGAAATGATATTTAATGGATATATATTTCGTTCTAGAGTGTTGTACTAGATTCTTGGAAATGTTTATTGCACTAGTATTATCACACATAATTGAGGTTGATTCATCAAATGATGTGCCAATGTCCTTCAACATTTGTTTCATCCACAATACCTGATTGCAGCATGAGGATGTTGCAATGTATTCAGCGTCAGCAGTAGATAAAGATGCAAAATCTAGTTTCTTACTAGACCAAGTAACCAACCAGGAGCCAAGGAAATAAGCTCCACCACTTGTGCTCTACCTATTATCAACACATCTAACCCAACCAACATCAGTATATGTTGTCAAAGTAAAATTTGAGTTATTTGGATACCATAACCCCATATCTTCTATACCCTTCAAATATCTAAAGATCCTTTTTAATGCAACAACATGTGATTCCTTTGGTTCTTGTTGAAATCTAGCTGCTAAAAAAATAGCATACATAATGTCTTCTCTGGTAGCAGTCAACTATAACAATCCTCCAATCATTGACTTGTACATACTTGCATCAGCTTTAGGTGAATCATCTTCTCTTGTCAACTTGCATCTAGTAACAATAGGTGTACAAATTGGTTTGGAGTTCTCCAATCCAAACTTCTTCAATAATTCTTTGGTATACTTGGACTGAGAAATGAAAACTCCTTTGCTATTTTGATTTACTTGTATTCCAAGGAAGAAATTTAACTCACCAATCATAGACATTTTGAATTCCATCTGCATTTCATTTGCAAATTTTTTGTACATATCATCATTTCCTTCAAAAATTATGTCATCAAAATAAACCACAACAATCAACATTTGATTTGAGTGAATTTTGTAGTATAAATTATTGTCAGCAAATCCCTTATGAAATCCTTGTCCAATCATATACTTATCTAATCTATCATACTAGGCTCTAGGTGCCTGCTTCAATCCATATAAAGCTTTCTTCAACCTACAAATAGCATGTGGGTCACTTCTAGACTTAAATCCCTCTGGTTTCTCAATGTAGACTTCTTCCTTCAGTTCTCCATTCAAGAATGTATATTTTACATCCATTTGATAGACTTTGAAATCCTTAAAAGTTGCAAAAGCTAAGAATATCTAGATTACTTCCATCTAGGCAATAGGGGCATATGTCTCTTCAAAATCAATACCTTTGATCTGAGTGTAACCTTTGTAAACCAATCTTTCCTTATTTCTCATTACCTTTCTATTTATGTCTAGCTTGTTTTGGAATACCCACTTTGTTCCAATTACATTTTTGTCTACTTGTCTAGGAACAAGTTCCCAAGTCTAAATTTTTTCTATCTAATCAAGCTCTTCTTTAATTTCCTTCACCCAATTTTGATCATTGCATGCTTCTTCCATAGTCTTTGGCTCAGTTTCCTAGAGTAGACACAATAATACTTTCTCTTGAGTTTTTTTGCTTCTTGTGATGATTCCTTTATTCTTGTCTCCAATAATTTAGTTTTCTGAGTGGTTTCTTTGTACATACTTTGGGGTTTTAGTTGCAATTATCCTTATTTGTCTCTCCTCATTTCTTTGTCTCTCCTTATTTCTTATCCTTTTCTCCTTTTCATCTAAGTCATCTAATTCATATTCAATATGTATGTCAAGATTTCTTTGAATATCTTCATCTGCTTTTACATTCACACTTTCAACTATCTTGTTTAGTCTCTTGTTGTAACACTGGCACAATTTCCTTATTGTAGAGTAACCCAAAAATATGCCTTCATTAGCTCTACTATCAAACTTTCCAAGATTGTCCTCATCTCTCTGGATGTAGCATTTTCTTCCAAAAAAATTTAAGTACTTTATTGTGGGAGCTCTTCCATGCCATAGCTCATATGATGTCTTTCCATATTTCCTCTGGAACAGTACTTTTTTAAGAGTGTATATTGCTATGTGTATTGCTTCTCTCCAATACAACTATGGTAAACCTGCTTCATTGATCATTGTTCTAGTTGCTTCTTGAACTATCCAGTTCATTCTTTCCACTATGCCATTCTATTAAGGTGTTCTAGCGGCAGATAGTTGTCTTTTGATGCCATGTTTTTCGTAGAATTTGTTGAATTCATCAAAAGTAAACTATCCTCCTCTATCAGATCTTAAACACTTGATTCTTCTATCAAATTCATTCTCAACTCTTTCCTTGAAAATCTTGAATTTTTCTAAAGCCTCAAATTTTTCTCTTAAAAATGTAGCCTAGGTTAATCTGGAATAATCATCTATTAAAATCATGAAATATATCTCACCTTCTAAGCTTCTTGTTTTGGTAGGACCACATAGGTTAGTGTGTACAAGGTCCAACAAATTGATAGATGATTCTTCTTTATTTTAGAACATTTCTATGGTATGCTTTCCTTCTTGACATCCTTTGCAAATAGTGTTGTATGGTTTGGTCAGTCTTGGAAAATCTCTAACTACTGTTGTTGAGCTTATCCTTACCAAATTTTTGAAGTTGATGTGACACATCCTTTAGTGCCAGAGCTAACTATCATTGGACTAATAAAATAAGCATCTCTTTGTAGCTCCTTCCAATTGATACGTATTCCCACTTGTTCTTTTTCCAGTTGCAATAACAGTTATGGATCTCTTTTGGATCTCACAACCATTATCCTGAAACACCACATTATAACCATTTTTGCACATCTATCCAACACTCAGAAGATTATGATATAAACCCTTCACATAGTAGACATTGTCAATGTTATGTTTTCCATGAAAGGTAATATAACCAATTCCAACAATTTTTATTTTCTTATCATCTCCAAATCTAATAGAACCTCCATCATATCTTTGAAGCTTCACAAAGTTACTTTTATCACCAGTCATATGATTTGAACATCCACTTTCATTCAGCCATTCATCTCTATTTCTTTTAACAAATAATGTAGATTCAATGTTATCATTAGATTTTAGAAAAATATTAGAGATATCAAATCTAGGTTCTTCCTTTTCCACCAAAAACAAACAATCCTTGTTATCTAATTCATCATCTAAAATGTTAGCATTCTCATTAACATAATAGGCCTTCTTATTGATCTTTTTAAACTTTTTCCTTGTTCCTTTTTCTGGACACTTAGTTGCTAAATGACCAATCTTTCCACATCTAAAGCATTTAAGAGGAAACATACCTGTGTACTTACTACTATCTTTCTTCAGTTTCCTTGTGAAGTTTGTTTCCAACTCATCTAAAATTTCACTATCTAGATCTTTTATCTTATTGGCTTTGAAGTTTGTTTCAGATTTATCCTTTTCTTTTCCAAATTTCCTCATCTCAAACACAGTCAAGGTGCCAAATAGTTGCTCTTTGGTGAATTTCTTTGGATCATAAACTTCCTCAATAGTTGAGATCTTGTCACTGTAGCTCTTGGGTAGGGTCATCAGAATCTTCTCCATTACATCTTCATCTATCAGAGTGCCTCCTTGATTTTTGACTTCATTTATTGCATTGCCAACTCTTTGAAAGTAGCTTGTTATATCCTCACCTTCTTCCATCCTCAAGTTTCCATATCTGCACTTAGCTTTCAACTTCTTTGATAATTTGATTCTATCATTTCCTTCATAGATTTATTTCAAATTTTCTCAAACTTCATATAAGTGGTTCCCAATGAAATAAATTTTGTTAAATCAATATATACAAAGCACTAAAGATTGCATACCTTTCCTTTTCATTCTCTTCATAGGCTGAAATCTCATCCACAAAACTAGGACTGACTGTTGGTTCAACATATTTTTTCTCAATAGCTTTCCAAGTCTTGTAGCCTAGAGAGATCAGGTAACCTCTCATCTACACTTTCCAGAAACTATTTGCAAAACCATCAAGCACATGAATTGCCAATTTGTGTGCCATAGGATCTAACCCAAGCGGTTAAGCTCTTCTTTGAGGAACCAAAGCTCTGATACCAATTGTTGAACAGTCTGAATAATCGAGAGGGGGGTGATTCAGTTATTATAAAACAATTTTCTTGACTTTAATTAATCTGAAACAACCATAAATCAATCAAATAATAATCTAACATATATGAACATGAAAGCACACAACAACATCATGCACAATGAACACCAAAATTTGCTTGGAAACCCAAGAAGGGAAAAACCATGGAGAATGCTAATTCTCAATTATAAAAACACCGATTAAGGTGATTTTTACAAGGGCTCACTGCCAAATTGCTCACTGAAGGTAAGGCTCCCTACCAGTGGGCTCAGTGCCTAGCTATTACAACCAAAGATAAAAAGGCTCACTACCAAAAGAGAAAGGCTCACTACTAATAGAAAATGGCTCAATACCAGAAGAATGATGAAATGGAATCCACCGCTGAAATAACTTTCACCAACAATGACACCAGATAGAATCTCACTATTTGTTGCCTCTAGTTGTATACTTTCACACACTTCAATATGTTTGGATTTTCAAATTTTTATTCATCACACTTTATTTCATTGAACAGAATCAAATCAAATTTTACTTATACCATTCCATGCTTCCATAAACTCCTAAGTCTACAAAACACAATGTCTTCATAATATCCTAAGTTGGCCAAACACAAATTGAATTTGGTCACCACAAAAAATTCTCGTGGTGAAAAGGAATGAAATTTGAACCAATCAGAACCTCCTCACTCAAAACAACAAGCTACATATTAACCATGATATCCAAGACCAAAGAATAAGATATACATGTTACAATGCAAACAATGTTCTAGAGCACATCAACCAATTTCCAGGTATGTCTGGACCCATAAGAGTGTATTTCATTATGTTAAAAAATGAATGGGACCAAGACAAGCATGACCAAAGATAGATCATCATAGCACAACATCTGAAGCATGCCAATCCAGATCACCAAAGCATCAAAATTGAACCTTAATCAATCAACCAAGATATGTTGACATCAATGACAACCATTAATGACAACAATCAACAACATCACATTCCAACATTTCCTTTGTTGGGAATAACCCCAACTTCCACTAACTTTCTCAATTTTATCTCCTTCAATTTCAACCAAGACGCAAAGTTGCACTCCATTTCCTTTTGCTCCATAGAAAGAGTACTTTTTGTCTTATCTAGTTCTAGCTTCATCGTGGATATTTGAGCAATCCTTTCATCTGCAATGGTTATGAGTTGTGAACCTTTTTCCATTATTCTATCAACAAAATCATATACAATTTTACCTTTAGAATAATACTTTTCAAGTTTTTGAACAACTGGTTCCTCAATTCTCATCATTGCCACTGGTTGCACATTCTCTGAAGTCCTTGTGATTTTTCTCAACTGAAGCATAATGTTCAAGCCTTTCCTTGTACATGTTCTTGGTTTCCTCCAACTTATCAAACTTCTCCATCAAGGAAATTGAGGATGCTTGAGTATCATCTTTAGCACTTGCATGTGTAATATTTCCAAGTTTGATCCTCATGATGGTATAATCCCCCATGTTGACTTCACTCTTACCTTGCAGTAGTGTTGCAATATCTACTGACTTCTATCTTGATTTATCCATGTTTAACCTAGAGTGAATTTTTTTCTTTTTATTTCCCTTGGTTTTTGGAAGAGCTGTCTCCTCAAGATCTAATTCATTAGGAGAAACCACCTACTTATTCCATTTAGATACTTGTGAAGCTAACCATGGTAGTCAAAATTGGTGCTATCTCAGTCATCACTACCCTAGAAGTCTTTAAAATTGATGCATCTAGAAATGATTCTCTCATGAACTGATCAAATTCAGCTTATGAGGAAATCTCAAATGATGTTGAAAAAAAACTTGGAATTGACGATGGAGAATGAGAGGTAACATCAATACTCTACAAAATTGATCCCACGAAAGGAGTAGAATTATTTGAATGCACTGATGAGGGTATGTTTACTTTAAATGCATGCAAACTAGTTGTATGTGGGGGTGAAGTGCGAAGAGGAGGTGGAGGATATGTGGGAATAGGAGGAGTGTGAGGTGTTGTGGCGATGATAGGTGATGATGTATGAGGGGGATCTTGAATGATGTTCTCTTTTGGAGACAACCACATTTCCTCATCATGCATTTACTCTTCCTCACCACGTTCCTCCTCTTCTTGATCTTCCTCTAATTGTTCATCTTCTCCAAATTCTTCACTTTCACCTTCTACTTCTTCAAGATACTCCTTTGTTTAGGCTCTTGTTCTTCTCTTGATGGTTTCCCTTCTTCGGTAGCCTACTCCTCTTTAGCAGCTTGTGTTGTACTCTTCCCATAGCTAAATGTAATTTTTGGCCCTCTGTGTGAGGAAGAGGGAGCAACACCTTCTTTAAGCTTGGTTCAGAGCTCTTGGTATCCGTTGGCTTCACCTTATGATACTTCACCCTCAGACTTTGTTCTAAAAGGATTCAACTGAAATTGTTGCCTTTGTAACCATTGACTTGTGTTGTTCAAAATGGGAGTGAACCTTTTCCAAATAAAATTATTCTCTTTTTTGGACCATTGGATAAGAGGCAAAGGCTTACATGCTATCTCTTTTTCATCATAAGCAACATCTAAGATATCTCTAGGATCTTTAAAGTCTTTTGGAAGATCTGCCAAGCCTATATCAATGATTTTTTCAATAGTGAGTCTACAAAAATCTATTTTCCTAATATCCTCCTCATCCCTGCACTCTACCCATATATCTTCAAAGCGGTAAACATGACTGTGACTCTTTTGATTTTTCTTTCCATGCCTCTATAGTCATAATCTGCATTTTTGAGGCTATTGCTTTTCCTTTTTGTACACTTTGAATTGAATATCATCCAATAGCAATTGGAAACCTAATATTTATCTTATGAATGGCCTAAAATTATTTGTGCACTATAATAAGGTGTATGCATAACTCCATTAAAACCAACCTGTCAGAAGGATATCTTGGTAACATGTAGGGGCATCTATGTAACATCCTACCCTCAGGTATATAAAAGTGGGAAATTGTAAGAAAATACATCCAAACCTATTTACAACCTTCCATGCCTCTATTACCTATTTTAGCTTCCAGGTCAATTAGGTAGAGTTGTGATTGTTTTGCAAAAGTAAAGGGAAAAAGTACACATTTAATTTTTCTATGTTCATTCATATGCCTAAAATAAATTATCAAAATAGACTTCATTACATTATGCAATTGTACTCAATAGAGAGGAGAGTGAAAAATGTTTGCATAAAAATTGTATATTCTTGATAAATACAAGTATACAATATTCCACACAAGTTGTGGGATTAAATCCAATGCAATACAAAAAGTATACTATATATTTAAAGAAAAGAAGAGCATACGAAAGGAAAAATAATCCATCATTTCCCGTGTGTTGAGGATAGATGTTGATCTGTTACATCTTTAGACAACTCCTGATTCCTCCAGAAGGTTGCTCCATTACTCCTTAATTCCTACAAGAGTTGAGAAAATTTGGTGTTAGAGCTCAGGATACATTTTTTCATCATATATTATTCAATCTCAAAAAACATATAGTGTACTATCATATGACATTGCAATAGTTTTGCAACATCTTAAATGTCAAAAGAACTAGAGGAGTATCATCATATCATAAAGCATCATATGTTGAGTTTCACTATTTTTATCTAGCATGTTTGATCGTTGTGTAGGTATAGGTTAAATATTTCATTGGTTGATCATTTAAATTTCATATTATAGCATGTGGAGTGAAATGGGATCCCATAAGGGTTGATCCCAGCCTGTTATCCTCTTGTTTTTTCAAGAAGAGTAAGAAGGTAAATTCATCTCACTTTAGTTCAAAATGAGCAAGTACAAATCACTTAGGATAGTGAGCCTTTAGGTCACTATCATAAATGACATGTATTTGCTTAGTGCAATTAAAATAAGAGAAAAGATAGTGAATATAAATAATGGTATTCATTAAACAATCATGTTTCAAGAAATGAGTATGATTGATCAAATTGTAGATCATCAAGTAATAAACTTTGCATCATAAAAGAACATGAATAATAGTCTAAAAGGACAAAAATCTAACAATTGAACAAAGAAATCCAAAACCATGGAATTCTTCTTCAGCAATATGTAATCAAGAGTTATGGGAAGACTTAATGTAAGAATAGCTATACATTGTGACTTGGTAGAGCATATGTAATTTAACAAAAGAAGGGTTGCAGGATGAAGTGTCACAGTGTCATTCAAAATGGAGATTGATGTTTTAAAGGATATATTCCTCCATAAGAAGGAAATCTATAGTAAGGTGATAATCCTATGTAAAGGATGATTCTATAGTTGCCAAGTTGAGTAGTGGTAAATGGCATTTTATCATTTTCTATATAATACATGTTACACTATCATGATAGTCTTAGAGAGTTTATAGAGTAGTGATGAATTTAGTGCTTTTTTTTCCTTAACAAAGTTCAACTCAAATGAAAAAATGATAGTTGATGATCAAAACAAAGATAAGAGAAAAGGCCAATCTAAGAGCATACTCAACACAGTGGTTAGTCAATACCGAACAATGACAAAATATTAATGGAAGACCTTTAATCACCAGTGCTCTATCACCTTGAGTGAATTTAGGACAAGAGGAGTTTTATCATAAATAGGTAAATAAGCAAAACAATAAGTGCCATGGAAAGAATATTTTTAGTCAGAATTTTCCTTACAGCAGCATGGTCTTTAAGAATAGATTCAATATTAATGAGATTTTGGCTCTTTATTGCATGGAAGATAGGTATAGTAAAAGAACTTGTACCAAGAGAGAACTGGAAATGCAATCCTATAGAACACCATGGGTCACTTTTCAGAAATTGTACTCAAGAATGGTGAGGAGACAATAGGAAAGCAAACATTTTCCAGTAGATAAACGGAAGAAAAGAGAATGGTAGTTGTTTTTCAGACTCAAGGTCACAAGCCTTCGGAGAGGAACATTTCAAATCTAACTAAAAGGATATTGTTCATGAAGGAATGGAAAATGTATGGAGCCTTTCAGTTATACCCATACTATGCAAGGGTTTTAAATCATTTTGCAACTATTTTCTTCCTTCGTGGGGCAGTATTTTATTGTGAAATAGTTGATTGAAATAGCTTTTGTTTCAACTATCTTCCCTCTCATGAAGTCCCATTCATATTATGATCATGCTCAATCTTATCATAGTAAAGGTATTATGACACTATTGGTCGCCATTACATGGTATCAAAAGAAAAACGAAGATAGCCATTGTTTTTTGCATTAAAGGAGTTCAAAACAACATTATTTATGCAAAAATTCAAAAACATTTCATCAATGTTTTCACAAATAGAGACTTACCCAATTTGGCCTCCAATCATTTCTTCAGGATCTGCATACAAAAACCTCCAAGTGAAATCCATGGCAGTTCCCTCAGAGACTAAAATGAATTTTTTAGACAATGCAAATGAAATGCAAAATGAGAAATGTGGCCACTAGTTTCCACTTAGGTTTTTCATTAGCCCTAAGAATGTTGACAACATTTAAGCTGATTTTTCACCTTTATTATAAAAAATGTATGCAAACTAATGTATGTCATGCCCTCTTTGTGCCTTAGGAAATTTTCATATCCCTTTATGTTGCAAATGTATAAGTCTTTATGACTTGAGTTTCTGCTTTGACTCATTTGAATGGTTGAACTAGGGCCTTGATTATGATATTGTTATAAATCATTAAATCAATTTGCTATTTTAAATGCAAATGGAGTACCATGCCTTGTGAACATATTGAGAGCATATAATTGAGAGTTTATGATTTTTAAAGCATATAGGGAGGTTTGGAGAGCTTATCAAACATGTGGAGAGCATATAGGGACCTTTACTCACTTTGTTGGAGGATATGAGAGTATCTAGGGGGTAGTTTTTCTTGCCTTCATGATGGACTTGGTTAAACTTGACCTTTTCAACATATTGGAGTCTTCTTGGAGGAGATTTAGGAGCTATATTTTGGGCCTTTTGGATGCATATGACCAAAGAATCTTCTTGCTCCTATTTTGGTGCAACTCCTTGGGAGATGTTTATAGTCACTTTTCGACTCATTTACACTTAGTTCTAATTATGCTCTAGTTTGTACTTAGTAACTTGAGTCCTTTTACAGATTTTTGTATACTTTGTAGCTCTTTTGAACATGAATATCAGTGAAAACCTTGGATATCAGTGATTGGGTTATTTTTCCTTCTTACTTTTTGCAAATCATTATGTGCATCTAATTGATTGATCAAATTACTTATGAAGTCTTGTTCATTTCTATAATTTTGTCTCATGCTAAACACCTTTCGTAGAAAAGTGTGTTGTTGCAGGTTATAATTTGTGTTTACAAATGCAAGTTGATTTTAGCTGTGAAGTTTCCTTCCTCTTAAGAGTTTAGCATTAGGGCCTCTTTATAAAGTACTTATACAAAAACATACAAAAATTAATTTGTGCAAGTCTAATTTAGTCATTGTAAGCAAGTGTATGTAATCTAAGCTTTAGGTCCTAGTTTAATTTGGTGTATCACCTCTTTATTTTCATTATCAGTTTTCAGTTTATGCATTTTTCCTCTTCCCATTTTCCTTGGCAGAAGAATAGAGTAATTTAGGTGATTACTAGTTAGGAAGCCAGACTTCTCTGGAGGTTTAATCTCATATAAGGTACCCACACCTTAGGATCATTCCCATGTTTTTAGTAGATTGTTGAACTTCAGTTTTGAACAACAGTGTGCAAATCTAATTGATAACAATTTTGGCATGCCCGGTGGGACAAAAAACTGATTTTTAGTCTCTTTTGTACTACACATTGCTACTATTTGGTGTGTACAACATTAATTTCTTCCTTTGGAGGAAACTTTTCAACACACCTATCAAATCTGGAAAGACCACCTATTGGTTTCAAGTGAACAAAGTGCTAGTATGTACTTATTTTCTAAAAATTAGACCTGGTTTTCTTGGTTTAGAAGGAATTTCAATGAATTTCCAACTTCTATAAATTCTCCAATATGTCTAATTTCCATGGAGACATGTTCCATCACCCTTCATTTCATAAAAATATTGCATATGTGCCCTCTTATCATCCATCTCATACTGAATATATTGCGAATTTCACTCAAATTAACCCTGTAGTAGAAAATTATCAGCAATTTCAATATACTCACCACCCACCCACCCATGCTCAAGCTTTGCACTAGTATTCCTATGCTCATTAACAACCACAAAATTTTTATCTTATTTCCAACCAACAAAGTTGCTTTTCTAATGAGCCTCAAAATTTTGATAACATAAGCATAGAGGATATGTCTTTGTACTTCCAAGAACAGTTTGATGAAATCAATAGAGAACAAGATTATCAAATGTAGCAGCATGAGGTGGCTCATCAGGTTCACTATCATCAACAAGAGAAGGATACACAAGTAAGGTTTGACGAAGAGAAAAGTAAGCTAATGCTTATTCAAGCTCAAAAGTTAGAAGCAAATTCAACACTTTCTTTTTTGAACCCTTTCTTTAGGGTAGGGGTTTTGAGGTTTAATGTATTAAGCTTCAAGCAAGATGAACTTTTTTTTGAAGAGAAATTAGAAGTGATGCAGCAGAAAGATGAGCATAATAAGTTAGAGTAGTTGAAGGCTCTTAAGAGAGAGCATGATTTTGGGTTGTAGCACAAAGAAGCAGCTTACCAAGGCCATCTCCATGAGCAGAATTTGGAGATGCAAAGGAGGCAATATGATGAGGATGTTGCAAGAGAAGTAGCTAAGAAAGAGGAGAAAATGAAAGAAATTCTCTATCAAGTACAAAAGATGGAAGCCCAATCACCTATTACCTTTCCAAATCCTTTTTTTGAAGAACAAGTTGCCAAGTTCAATATTCCAAGCTTGAAACAAGGTGAACCTCTTAAGCCTGCTAGATTTGATGTCCCAAGTTTTAGAGGGAACCTCTTAAGCTTGCTAGATTTGATAATGGGTTACAACACAAAGAAGTAGCTTACCAAGACCATCTCCATGAGCAAAAATTGGAGATTCAAAGGTGGCAATATGATGAGGATGTTGAAAGAGAAGTAGCTAAGAAAGAGGAGAAAATGAAAGCAATTCTCTATCAAGTACAAAATATGGAAGCCAAATCACCTATTACCTTTCCAAATCCTTTTTTTGAAGAACAAGTTGCCAAGTTCAATATTCCAAGCTTGAAACAAGGTGAACCTCTTAAGCCTACTAGATTTGATGTCCCAAGTTTTAGAGAGTCTCCTTTATCACAAGATCCTTTACTTGAGCTAGTTCAACCTATAATACCTAAAGAGGAGCCTCTTGAAGAAGAAATTTTGCTTCAAATAACCCAACAAACTCTACAAGATTATTAATGGGTTTCTACTATATGTCAAGAGGAGTTTCTTCAAGACAATGGGCATGTTTTGCTGAATCAGTAGGAAGAAAAGAATGACCTTATTCCTAAGGTTAAAGAAGATATCCCAGCCAAAAAGCTTTCAGACCATGAAAGAGAGCCCAAAGTTATCACGCTAGCACAAGAGGTTAACATTCCTCAAGAGGATCATGATGAAATTTCTTTTGGGATGATCTGGAGAAGTTTTGTGCTAACCTTGAGGTCAAGTCAGCTCTAAAAGAAGAAGAAGAAAACCATAAAGTTCCAAATCAACTGCTTGTACCCCAAGAGCAGCCCATGGCACCTCATTTTCATCTTAGTAAGGAACATGTCAACCTCACTCCATCAATTGAACCCTATTTCCCTCCCACCATCTCCCTTTTCAAAGGAGGGTCTGATATTTGGAGAGAAAATGAGGGCTATGTGGGTGAAGAGGAGGATATTCCAAGTGAAAATGGTGAAGGAATAAGTAATTGTAGCCCCTTTTGTGACATTGGATCACGAAAATCAAACTTGCTGCAAGAGGTTGATGAGGGTGATCAAATAGGACAATGGTGTGTAAAGCAAGTGGATGGTAATGAGGAGGAATTTGTCGTCTACTTTTTTAACTAGAGGCCTTGTTTTGTTGACAAGGAAGAGATTCACAAGCAGCAACAAGAAGATGTAGTAGTTGTCTATGAACAACAAACCAACAAGGGCAGTTCAACTTTTATCATATCAAGAGACTATCCTATTAGATTTTTAGCAAGCATGGAGACCACTAAAGCACCAATAGCCAATCTTGCACCCAAGCATGAAGTTATAGTGGAAGATGGAATTGAGAATGTACTTGCAATTGAACAAGAGTATTTTCAACTCACTTATCCTCTTTTGAATAACAATACATATGATCCTTTTGATGAGGTAAATGGACTTGTTTATCTCTTCCAAGGGATAGTGCATCAAATTATTAAACATTTTTCTATGTCTCATCATTTCTTTGCTATCCTCAAGCATGTAATTCATTGCATATTGAGAAGAAGGGGCAGCTACTTCAGTCATCCTGTAAATGGTTTTATTTAAGTGTTTTTGTCTTGTATTTAATGTACAGTAGTTTTCATTTTAGTTGTAGTTTCATTTCCCTAAGTTCTATTTTACATAGTTAAGTAGTTTTGATATTAGGTTTTGGTAGTTGGAATAAGCTTTCAGGGTATCATGCACTAGTCTGATGAGTTGCAGTAATATTCAAGACTATTTTCAAGTCTTGTTAGTTTTCTAAGTGACTCTATGCACAATGGATAAGCTTCATGCAATTGGTCAAGATGTTTAGTAGGAAAACATTTAGCAAATGTTACCAAAATTGTTACCTATTTTAGCTTCCAACTCAATTAGGTAGAGCTTTGATTGTTTTGCAAAAGTAAAGGGAAAAGGTACACATTTAATTCTGCTATGTTCATTCATATGCATAAAATAAATTATCAAAATAGACTACATTACATTATGCAAATGTATTCAACAAAGAGGAGAGTGAAAAAAGTTTTCATAAAAACTGTATTTTATTAATAAATACAAGTATGCAATATCCCACACAAGCCATGGGATTAACTCCAATGCAATACAAAAAGTAGACTATATATTTGAAGAAAAGAAGAGCATGTGAAATGAAAAGGCATCCATCATTTCCTGGGTGTTGAGGATGGATGTTGATCTATTGCATCTTCAGATAGCTCCTGAGTCCTCAAAAAGGTTGCTCCATTACTCTTGAATGCCTGCAAGAGTTGAGAAAATTTAGTGTGAGAGCTTAGGATACATTTTCTCATCATATACTATTCAATCTCAACAAACATATAGTGTACTATCACATGACATTGCAGCAATTTTGCAGCATCTCAAATTTCAAAAGAACCAAAGGAGTATAGTCA
>VDFB02185691.1:0-19349 GCA_007258455.2 Sequoia sempervirens
TTTAGAAAAAATGAGAGGTTTTTGTAGGTGAAATTGATGTATACATATAGGATTTTATTAGATATTTCTAGGTACCATTAGATTTTTAGTACTTTTCATGTTGCACTCAAGAGACATCTAGCATATTTTCAATAAACTGGTGGAATCAACTACTAGATTATTGTTTGACCTAATTTTGCATATTAGGCCTCTTAATATTCTTCACAAATCCAATGTATCCCAAAAGGACCAATATATGTGGGAATAAAATAAATGCATACACCAATAGCAAATCAATCACCTTGATATTTTGGTGTGGTCAATTTGGTTTTGTGAGGTACAAATTATATAATATTACTTTCTAGCACCCTTCATTGAACCAAATTGAGTCAGTTTCCAACATTGCATTTATCACCATTGCAAGAAAAATATTTAGAGTTAAATTTAATATAAGATAGATTTTTATAGGTGTTCTTGATGTCCATTTGTAGGCTTAGATAAAAAAAATTCCTATGTGACACAACTTGAGAGAATAGTTATGTCAAAGCTAGGCATAATTTTTTTGTCTGAATTCTATCAAGAGACTTTATCAATTTGATTTATACTAAAAGTATCAAGATGTGTGGGAAATAAAAAGAAATCTCTATTTTAATTAAATAATCCACCTATATGTGTTGATTATATTAGTTCAATGCCATAAGTTTAAATGTTGAATAATAAAAGTTAAATTATAAATTGTAACCTTCACCCTAAACCCTAGAATTTACCCCCCCCTCTCTCTCTTAACTCTCCCTATATCTCTCTTTGTCTATTCATATCTCTCTATCTTTATCTCTCCCTCTCTCTCCCTCTTTCTATCTCTCTTTCTCTCTCTCCCTCTCTCCCTAACTTTGTGCCTCCATATTACTCTATTCCTCTCTCTTCCCCTATATCTCTCTCTTCCTCTCTTCGTTTAGCATTCTTTTTACTATATATATATGAATCTTTACTTAAGTAAAATTGTAGTAAATATAATTTATCTAATGTTTTGGTTTTTTTCTATAATATATGTGTCACAAAACTAATTAATAATTAAAAATTGGTTGCAATGAGTCAAACTATATTATCTATACAATCTATATGTGGGGATCCTCAAAAAGTGGTATTTTGGTGCCATGATGCTTACTAATTGATGAATGCAAAATTGGTTACAAAACAAGTCAAACCACATATTTATTAATTATCAATGGTAAATAAATAATTTAGGATAGTAAATAGAAAATTTTGAACTAATAAATAAACACATATCAATAATGAGACTTTTTCCATCCATTTAGAAAGAGATAGCACACAAAAACCAAGAAATAGTCCTTGTATGAAAATTGAAAAGAATATAAGATTATATGTAGACAATCATAATAACTTTAATTAACACCTAAATTATTCTGATCAAATATACAATTTAAATCACTATAATTGAGGTGTGTTAGGAGAGTTATTACAAGAATTGAATTCTATCCATAATAATTATTTCTCTATGAAATATTAAATTAAGTACCCATGTCCAAAATAATGAACACCACTCCCTAAATACCAAATGATGAATGCTAAACCTTGGATAAAGTAGCTAGAAATGAGAAAGCTTGGAATAAAATCCTAATATGAAACTTGAATGCAAATATTAAATATTGAATAGCATAGATTAAAGTTTGAACCTCAAATGTAAACCCAAATAGAGGGAGAGATAAAGGATATGAAGACTAGAGATAGTGAGATATAGAGAAAGGGAGAGATATAGATAGGGAGAGAGAGGGAGATTGATGCAGATCAAAATCCAAGAATCCTAATGGATTGTTGGTTGTTGTAGCTCCTTCACTCAATAATAGGAAAAACAATATTTTGAGAATAAAATGAAATATTTGTGAGTTCAAAAAAAATTCTCTAGCACAAGAATTGAAAAGAAATTAAAGAATAACTTTCTAATTTTATTAATAAAATCTTCTAAGAGTGCAATAATAGTTTCTTGAACTAAATAATGAACAAGAAAACATCTAAATGAATTCTTGTTGCCTCTAACATGAAATTATCCGCTACAAGAGACATTCGTACAACTCCAACAACAACAAAATCACTTCAAATATCCCTAACTTCACTCCTGGGTGTCCCTCCTTGGCTTCACAGGTAAAATTACTCTTCAAAACTTTTGATTTTTCCTTCTTTCACTTGCTAATTCCTTCTCCCAAAGATGGGTGTGGATTTTTCCTTAGCTACAATTGCATTCATTTCCCCCTTTCCTCTCCTAGACATGGCCACTTTCACCTCATTCAATTATGATTGGCATTAAATTGTTATTTTTAAATTTTATTAATCACTATCTCCTTCCACAACCTAGATTGCTCCACTCCCTATTCTATGCTAAATTTTGAATGAAATGAGGAGTTACACATGCTAGGAATTGCCTCCTCCTTCCAAGGCATGGGATTTTGTGTAACTCCCAAAATTCAATAAATATCACTTTCCAACACCTTCCTCTCCAACTTGAATTAAGTTAAAATTTAATTTAATTGAATCCTATTTCAAGGAGCTAGGAGAATAATGATATTAAAAAACATGCCTCCAAAACACAACCAACAAGCCAAAAAATAAAAAGAACAAAAATAAATATTTTTGGGTGTGTAGGATTGCTCGTGCGCTCGGATGCTCTTGCATCAAACAACTTGGGTAAGAAAGAATGTTTCATGAGTGTAGACTCATGAACATTAATCTAGACTTGGGATTCCAAGCCTATGAAGCTCTAAAGCTTCTACCAATGTTGCCTCTTCCATCTTCTTTCCCTTTCATTTGACCAAGTACTCCTTATATTCTTTGTCTCATGTATTCCTGACTATCCTAGAGTCTATTACTTCATCAATTTCCTCTTCTTTCTTCTCTAGTATTTGTTTTTCCCATTTCTTGATGTCATGGAAATATGAAGAAACACCCTTCTTTACACTAGCATACTCTTCATGAAAATGATATAAATCAGCCACATTGAAGATTGGTGAAAGATCAAATTCTTACTTTCTCCCATTTAAATCAATGTTCCCTTTGTACCTCTTAGTGCTTCTTTCTAACTTTTATTTCATAAAACTAGACCTCTTAAGGTTAACCGAAAACTTCTTTTCCTCTAAGTCTTGTAAAATATCTTTTGCATGTTTCAAATGGTCCAAAATTTCATTTAAAACAATTGCAAACTTACCAAGGAATGGTTTTTGTGCTTCATTCTTCAACATATCTTTGATCTCCATGGGGTTTTTTTCTCCTATTTTGGTCTCTCAACTTTTTTTGGACTAGGAATACATGCATCACATATTTCTTTATTTTGTATTTCTTTCAAGATTTTTTTTTGAGAGATTACACATACCAACAAGTATTGTTGTCCTCTACCTTTACTTATCCTTCAATGGTTTCATAACATACATTTTCTTGTCCTTAACTATACGTAAGTATTTGCTTCACCACCATGCATATTTTTTTTTATCATATTTCCACATCCTACCCAAGAGGATGTGGAAAGCATCCATGGGAATCCCATCACACATTACTTCGCCTCTATAATTACCACTTTAAAAACTCTCTAAGCATTTCTCAATTACCATAAGTTGATGTCCCTTTTGCAACCATGTAACCTTGAATGGATTTGGGTGCTTTATTTTCTCCAATTTCAACTTCTCAACCATTTCTTGTGACACCAAATTATCTGAGATACCACTGTCCACAATTATTGTACAACACTTCCCTTTTGATTTACAAATAGTTTTGAATAAACTTCTCCTTTGTGTAGGCTCTTGTTGTTCTTTCTTTGGTTTCAAAATAACTCTTTTTAAGATGATATTTTCTCCATGCTCTAGTTCCAATTGTTCTTCCTCTTCTTCAACCTCTATAGTAAAAGTCATTCCAACATTTTTTCCCACCTTCTTGCTGTATTTGTGGGCATTCAAAGGCCCTATGACCTTCCTCTCCATAATTGAAGCCCTTCCTTGAAAATCGCCTTCCTAGATCCAAATTCTCCTCTTCCCCTTGAAGTTTCACCTCTTCCCTTTGAAAAATCTCCTCTTCCCCTTGCATTTAAGCTATAATTTTCTTGAGACCAGCCTTCTTCTTCTTCCTTTAATGGTTTTCCTCTACCTTTGGAATTACCTTGTTGCTTTCTTGCCAACTTTTCCTCTACCTTGAGAGCATATTGGTAGGCTTCCTCCATTGTTCTTATTATGACCATACTAAGCTCATCTTGGATAGAAATCCACAACCCATTCACATACTATAGAGAAGGGGGATTCGCTACTCATGAGTTCTCTTCATTCAAAGAGCCTCATGGGGTGAACTACCCTAAACTACCTTAGGAACAATGCAAGAGTTCTAGAATCCGAAAGAGCAGGTCACAAAGATTTTCTAGACAAACTGATAGGTTCTCAACCAAAGGATGACATCTTGGGATACAGATGACAGCGCGGCGTGTTGGCATCCCAGAGGCACGCTGGCATCTCGTACGAACTAGAAAGTGAGTTTTTCACAGAAAATGACAAAGTGGCTACTTCTATTCCGATTGCTAAGAAAATATCAGAATGTGAGAAAGCAAGAAAGTATAACAGAATTAAAATAAAGTGAAATAGAACTGATAAAGACAAGGAGAAGAAAGGAAATTATTACAACCATGCAAGTAATGATGTTTCCAACAAATGAATTTCTTCAGTACTTGCACATATAAGATATGGAGAAAGTGTTGGGGATGTATAGGGGTTTGCCTCAATCAAACCACCATTTTGGTGTTCCCACCTCCATGGACAACCAAATAGAAAGAGAGAGTGTAATCGAAATGGAAAAAGCATGAGGTGAAAGAAAAACCCACTCAAGAGTAGAACCCGCACCACTAAGTATGAGTGATAAAAGCAAAACCCAATCGAGGAGGAGAGCTCATATCACTAAAGGGGTGATAAAAGAAATCCCCGCTCAAGGAGGAGAACCCATATCACAAAGTATAGATGCAATAGGAAGGAGATATGGAATCCCAAGATGCTCACAAGCATGAGATAGGAGAGTTGGAGCTGCAAGAGCCAAGAGTGTTATAAAAGGAGTTGTGAAAGCTTTGGAGAATGTTGGTGTAGCAAGCAATGGAGCTGTGAAAGCAAGAGAAAGATGGTAGAATGCTTGAGAGAGAAGCCAAGAAGCAAAAGAGGAAGCTAGAAGCAAAAGAGTGGAGATAGAAGAAGTTAGAGAGAAAAATGAAATGAAAGGATAGCTTTTAATGAAGGAAAAGAAGCTTCCTGAGCTGTTTCCACCAACCAAAGGAGGTGACAAGTGGCAAACATGCACAAAAATAGTCATTTAAACATTGAAACATCACAAGATGCTAGTGCGGTGCATGGATGTCGACTTGATGTGCTAGTGTCTGGACATGTCACGCTACAAAACAACACGAATGGGAAAGGTACAAGGTTGGATGCAAAGTTGATGTGCAAAGATAGCTACTGAAAAGGGGTGTTGGAGCATCCTGAGAAGTAAAAAGGCTGATGCAGGGGCTAAAATGATCCTACTCAAGATGCTAAGGGAGTGGACACTAAAGTGAATGCCATAATGTATGTGAAATTACAAGGTGTGAAATTTTACGACTATACAATACCTTGTATCTTGTTCTTCATCATCTTCAACATGCCCAACACGAATACCCAATTTGTAGAATTCTTCTGTGTACTCCATGACAATCAAATCCTCCTATTTCAAATTTTGTAACCTCTTAAAAAATTGATGTCCATCTTATCCCATGACTTAGTCTTCTCCTTTCCTTTTCTCTATTTTTCAATCTATAATCAATCCCATGATTTAATCTTCAACTTTATGACCATCTTATCCCATGATTTAATCTTCTCATTTCCTTTTCTCTATCTGTCAATCTATAATCGATCCCACCATAGGGATGCATGTCCCCTCAATATTGTGCAAGCATAATTCACCTTCTTTTTATCTTCAATGGACTCTAAATCAAAGTATTTATCCATATGTGTGACCTAATCAATGAGATCTTTTGGGTTCAAACTTCCGCTATAGCTTGGTGGATCCATCCTTGGTTTACTTCATAGCTTTGAAAACATTTATAGAAATATATCTTCTTGTGCATCTCCTCCTCCTACCTCTATAAATTTTGGTACTTCCTGAAGGAGGGGAAGATGATAGCACACAAATTAATAAAAATAACATGAAAATGATTTCAAAATGTAAAGCTTATACCTTCATTCCCTTATCCATGGATTGAGCTCACAAGTTATACCCAAACTCCTTGTTGATTTTCTCTAAGTGATTGAAATGTAGATTCCTCATGTCAATATTTTAGCATAATAAGGCTAAGGAAATTGAATTTGTTGTAAATGGGAGAGAATATTTCCATTTATAGAAATTGGATGAGTGAAATGGAGGGCTGAGAATGAGTGGTGGAGTGAAGCATTAGCCTTGTGACAGGTGTCACAAGAGGGAAAGGGGCATAAGAGGGAGGTATGCTCACACATGCATGAGCAAAGAAGATAGAAAAGAAAATAGGTGGACAGAGACTCACACACGTGGAGGAAGAAATGACAAACAAGCATAGTGGGTGGAGAGGTGGAGTGGAATGAAATTGGTAGAAAGAAGGAAAGAAGGATACAATGCACACCAAGGATCACACTTTAATGGATGGTTGAGTTAAAAACCATGGTTCATTAACTAGCTGGGAGAATGGAAGGAATATAGAATAATGGATGGAATGGATGGAGGAATGGAAGGATGGAATGGAATGGATGGAATAAAGAGGAATAATGGAAGAATAATAATTAATGGAAGAATTAATTAAATAATAAAAAAAAAAAAATTAATTATGGACTAGATGGATCAATCACTAAATGGGCGATAAATATTGCACTAATTGGGAAGAAATTACTTATAATTAATTAAAATTTGCACCATTTTAATTGTGCGCGTACCAAATAGTTCACGCGGGGCCCTAGCTCGTTGGCTGGTAATTCGCTGGCGGCTCACGGTCACGAGTTCTAGTCTCCGGCCCGCGGGTACCCGAGGTATGTATGCTTAGCCACGCTTCTGGCCGTCGCTAAGTGCTGACGCAGCACTGTTTGTAGGGTCGTATACCCATTCTCGGCAAATAAAAAATAAAAATAAAAAAATTGGGGTGTCTACATTTTTCCTCTCTTTGATGTGAAATCCAAAGTGATGTGTCAAAGAAATTAAAATTTTTTCCCCAATGTGTCGAGAGGTGATGTCTACTCAAGAAACCGATCTGAAAAAAAATTGAAAAAATATTTTTGAGCACTATCTCAAAAAGATGGTTGAAATGGTTTAGAAAGGTGTGGAGGAGGAAAATGAGGAAGGAGAGAATAAGAGACATAGGACAATACTCGAAAATGGAGAAAATGCGGTCAATTTAGTGCATTCAACACTAAAATTAGGGTTAGGTAGAGGAAAATTAGAGTTTGGGCCTATAAATAGGCCCTGGAGGGGCCCAAAAGGTCATTTTCAACCTTGAAATTGGAGAGAAGGAACTTGGAGCAAGTGAAGAAGGTATGGCACAAATTCTACATCGTTTTCATCACTTAGAGAGGGTTGAAGAGTACTAGTGGCCGAAGGATGTAGGAGACCTGGTATGTATCACATTCCCTAGGTTCTGGGTAGGTTTAGGGGTCAACGAGTAAGTCAAACTAGGGGTCAAAGTTGGTCAAAGTGGAGGCACAATTTCACAAAAACATACTTTCATGCATGATTGTGGAGCCTATGTCACATAGAATGGTGCTTGCACAAATCAACACTTGTGGAGAGTTTTGACACTTGCACGCCATGAAATTGTACTTATGGAAGCTGAACTTGTGCATAAACTACACTTGTACTAAAGGGAGGAGTGCTTGTGAGGGTGATCGTTGTGCTTATGCTAAGAGAGTTCACATCTTTGAGTACTAGAGTCACACTTCTTCCTATCAATGCCTTCATTGGCTAGGGATGTACTTGCACTGAATAGTGTGGCACTTGTAGAGTTTGCACTTGCACAAAAAAGTATGCACTTGCACGGGTCAATTTTGTGCCTATGCCAAAAATAAAAGCACAAATTTGTAGAAAATGCAAGTGTACGAGGGTTTTGGGGTTGAAATAAAAATGATTTATGTTTTTGAGGGTTGATGTTAGTGTGTGGTCTAATGTAGGAGTCGTTGGGTCCCTTGTAGTTGTAGGAGAGGTGCATGTTAGTGATGTATCAGTTGTGATGCATATTGGCAGAGATTGACGAGGAGTGGTTGAGTTTGATGGGACTCTACCATGTATGCAAGATGTTCCAGTTGAGAGCTCATTAGGTGATGATGATGACTTTGGTGGAGAGGTGACACAATAAAACTAGTAGCTTTCACCTATTGATGGGTAAGGTTACTATTACTTTGGAGGACATCTAACATATTTTGCAGCTTCCGATCCAAAAAGATATAGTATAGTATGACTTGATGCATGGTAGGCCAATACTAGATAGGGTATTTATGACAATGGATATTCTAATGAGGGGAATCGATTTTCATTTGAAGGCTAGGATGGGAGAGATGCTAGAGCTTTTTCTATTCAATATTGCACTAATTACAAGTTTTCTCATACCAGACCAAATATTGTTGGGATTCATGATTGGATGGGTAGGGGTCCTAGACTGGATGTGTTGAAAGATGGCATTGTTTTGCATAGGGTGCTTGTTTTTTAGTAGAGCTCTATAGGGAGATGCACCTGGTTGTATATCAGGATGGGAGGAGCTTAGGGTATGGGGTGACCCTCCTCAACATCTAGGTGTATGAGCATTGTATAGTATTATGACCAATGATTGATAGATGAAGAGGGTAGGGGATAGCCTATGTGTCTACATATATGATATTTCTATGATAACACCATCTAGGAGATATGGGGTGGTGGAGGTGGGTGATTGATGATTTAGATTCTTGTATTTGGTGCCCATACTGTGACTGTGAGGTGTGGGATGATGATCATTTATATATGCAATACATTCAATGGATTCATTATTTTATTGGTCATACTCCCACCATCATTGAATGATATTTTCCAGTGAGGGTGATGAGACAGTTTGGAAATCGACAAACTATGCCAGAGGTAGAGGAAGTCTTTGCATGGGTAGCACAAGAGAGGGGAATTTGGGGTAGGCACATAGAGTTCTATATAGCCCAATAGTCATGGTGGGATACTCCTGCGGTTCTATGGGATCCCCAGCTAGCTATGGTGGATGTCGAGACAACCCCTGAGTATGACACATGGTGGTTGAAGAGGGGATCGATTTGATAGATGATCCACTGAGATCGGTTAGCCATGGAACAAGAGGAGAGTAGTAGTAACATAATAGTGAGTAGTGGAGGATAGTAATATAGATGATAGAGGAGATGGACAATGGCAATGGAGAGAGATGGAAGAAATACCAAGGAGGAAGATGGATGGATAAAAGGATTGGTGAGGGATGGAAGGAGGGAGGAATGGAAGCATGGTGGATGGAAGGAGGACGAAAGGGGAGGGATAGTGAGGAAGCTGGAAAGGTGGACAACGGAAGGGTGGATGGGCAGTGGACATGGATAAAGATGGAAGGAATCCAGCAAGATGGGACCGGCGGCGTGATTTTTAAAAGCTGTTAGGCTGCCAATACGAGATGCAACACCATAGGATTTCCAGGCGAGGAGACGCGCCAAATTAATAGAAGGCACCTGGTTTCAACGGCAAGAAATCATAGGTTAAGATCAACTCATCAAGCACCAAGAATTAGCATTAAAGCCAATTCTCCAAACAATGGTCGCCAATCACTACCAAAGTGTCGGGCAAAATACATGTGGTGAGAACACATGATTATGTGTATGGTCTTTATGATGTGATGATGCAAAAGTTGATGTGATTTATACATGTGTGGATGGTTTTATATGCATTTTTATTATGAATATGTATGCATATTGTATGTGATGCTAACATGTTTTATGTAGGCTATGTATATATTCCTTTTATCCATTGTTATACTTGTAATTTTAAATTTGAACAAATAGAAGTTACAACTACTTTCTTGTATGAGATATTAAGGAAGAGATTTATCTACCAAATAATAATGGTTTTATTATGAATGAGAAGGAAAAATGATTTGTAGGTTGAAATAATCATTTAAGGGACTAAATCAATCACTAGGATGTGCTACCAAAAGTTTGATTCTTGAATATTGAAATTGGGTTTTGTTAAGAGAAAGTAAGATCATTGTGCTTATGTTAATATTATTTATTGTCAAATATGAATCATTCTCTTGTATGTGTATGATATGTTGTTTATTGGTAATATAAAGGTGATGATCAAGAAGTTCAAAACATAGTTTCTTGGCATATTCAATGTGAAGGAATTATGGGATGTGAAATATACTCTTGGGATAGAGATCAATAAAGATAGAGTACATAAATTTTTTTTCTTCAGTTAGAGTATGTATGTGAATACCATTTTGTGATGGACTGAGTATTCCATTTTCTATTGGTAGTAATATTACATGATATATGTGCACCATAAATCATGTGATGATTTTGGTGGAATGTATAAATTTTCTTATTCTAGTGTTGTCAATAGTTTTATGTATACAATAGTTTGCACTAGACTAGATATTCCCCAAGTAGAAGTATTTTCATGAAGGTTTATGTCTAGCCTTGATAGAGCATTGGAATTTTATTAACTTATTTAGATATTTTTGTGGAAATTCTATTTTTTTTTTTTTTTTTTGTGATGGTAGCAATAATGTGGAAAATTCATAAACATATAGGTGTTTGTTGATGTAGATTGGGTAGGTGGCTTATATAGTCAAAGGTCCACTAGTGGTTATATTTTCTCTTTATTTGATGGTGTAATGAGTTGGATGACTACAAGGAATCATGTAGTTTCTTTATCCATCATAGTAGTAGAGTATATTTCTATGACACATGCATCTAAAGAGGTATTTTAGTTATAGATACTCACTATAGAGGTATTGTTGGTTTTTATTACAATATTGTTAGAATTAGATGTGACAATTAGAGTGCTATTTTTTGGTCAAAAAGCCTATGTATCATGATCATACTAAGTATTTTAATTTTTAGTACTACATTATGTGAGAAATTGTTGATAATGGTAAGGTCTAGTATGAAAAAATTGAGAACCCAAATAATGTTATATATTCTCTTATGAAGCCAACAACCATGTAAATAAGTTTTATTGGTGCAATAAGGCCACAGTCTTTGATACTTGTACTTAGTTATATTTATTTTACCTACTGATTTATTTTTCATGTATAATATCAAGTTGGAGAATGTTAGCTTAAGGTATCATTTACTTTGCAATCCTAGATGTATTATTCATGTATCTCCAACACTCTTGGAAAAGTGTCATTGAACACCTAGGATGTACTTAGGATTTAATTTTATAATTTAGATTCCCTAATAATTTTGAAATTAGTTTTTATATACATTGATAAGGAGGTTGAGTTGGAAGTGCTAGCTACAAAGGTATTTTTAGCAAATTTCTTAACTTTGGCATGAGATTTGAGTAGTAGAGAATTTTGGATATTGTTGGTGGGTCCCATATGAGTTGGGAAATGATGATGCATGTCTACCTTGGGATATAAGCCATTATAGAGGAGTTAGAAGTAAAAATTTCATTATTATTGTTTGGATCTTATTTTTTCTATTCTTGGAGTTTTTGCAATTTACCATGGTTTAATTTGGTACATCATTTTTGGAAACTATATATGATATTCCTTTACCATTCTCCCATTTCATTATATGGTTTTACAAGTACACAAATGCTTCCAAAGTTTTGTTAGAGTGAAGAGAGTGTTAGTGTGTAGATGTATCTCATATTTGAGATTGATATATACTTTTCATCTTTCTCATGTGGATTTTTTCTTGAAATGGCTTGTCCATTTAAATCTTGGATTCACATAGTTTGTTGATTTAATTATTATTTCTGATTTATGCAATCACTTTAATAATCTTATAATAATCCTTATTTAAAGAAAAAGATTCATAGTAGCACACACTTTTATAAGTTACTCTTGTTGTAATTTCACCTTATTTATCAATAGTATTTACACAATTTAATTAACTTGCGTTATACATTATAATCCAATTATATTTAATTCTTGTATTTTCTTTACTATTTTTATTATTCATAAATTTAATATGGAAAATGGTATCATATATATACATATGTATATGTATGTATCATATATATATGATACCATTTTCCATATTAAATTTATGAATAATAAAAATTGTAAGGAAAATACAATAATTAAATACATATATACATATATATATACACATATATATGCCCACATAAGATTTTTATAATGGTGAAATTGAGACACCCATTGTGATGAAATAACTTAATACTAAAATATACTGACAAGTGGTAACCTCTTATGTTAAGATTGACTCTCTCCCAACTATATCATCTCTATCTAGTTTCTGGATGCAATATTTTGATTTTAAAATGTAACTTTAAATAAGCTAATGTTTTTTTTTGATACATAAGGAGGATTCTATTAATTATAAAAGATGATTACAATCGTCTACAGTGCAGGAACCATGGTAAACCATCACCAGTGTAAAATTTCTAGACCCTACCAGTCATCACTCTAGACTGAAACCCCAACCACTTATCAAAAAAGAGATCAAAAAATTAGCCATGTAGCTCCCAACCCACATTGTGCTATCCCAAAACCCTAAACCTGGCTCACAACAAAAAACCTAAGACACCACCATTATGATAATTATATTCATAGGCTACTAATCCTAAAATACCTAACTGCCACCTAAAAACCATTCAACTTTACAAATTGATCAAACTCAGAGACCCAATTGAAACAATTCACAGGTTCAAGCATCAACATCTTCTTAAGGAAGCTTACCCCATAGGTCACAATTTTTTGGTGTCGAACCAGGGCCATTCCTTTTAGCTCCAACAATAGGGGGGTAAACTTTGAAAACCTCACCAAGAACCTTTATTAGTGGTAGATCACAAGGCTGAGGCATGCCACAACCTAGGAATGTCGTGTGCAAGATCTCGTCTAGCCCTCCCAAAATCTCTTTCTTGAAGATTTTGTAGATTATCGCCTTTTCCTCTGCTTTTGGTATTCGAACATCAAGCATGGATGCCAAGAACTAAGAGAAAATGTGGGTGTTAAACTAGAATGTCTCCAAGTTCGATAAATGCTCCTACCCAAAATCATCTTCACCGCCATCACCATATGATGATCAATCCTTAACATGATCCTCTTTAATTGCTGATCAATTATCACTTTGAAAGTGGTTTGTCGAGCTTTGCAGTCCAAATGGATTGGGGTGTGAAGGTCCAAGCTCACCAGTGACTCCACAAACATCTCCACTATGAACTTGGATCTTTCCACCATACTCACAGAATGAGTGAAAACCAAGAAAATAAAGCCAAACTTTGGCGAAAGTGTGTCTCCCTTCGTTATGTATGGTTCTTGTTCCTCCAAAGCGTAGCGCACTTACAACGCTATGCAAGAGCATGTGTGCCACCTATTTTTACCTTCACTCTTTCCACTCGGCATTGAGCATACATGATGTGGATTCATGAGACGATAGCAAGGAAGCAATCCATATCTAGAATGATTGAACCATAGATTTACCTCTTGTTGCCATTATTAATGTTGACGAAAGAGGCATGATAAGCAACAGTCATTAATGAAACATGATTTTGGTAGCCATCGAACAAGCCAACTTTCCAAGACCTCCTTTCCAAACGAACACCATCTAACAAGACTTTCCTCTGCCACCTCGGATTGCCAACTTGACAGACCTAGTGTTAATGCTTTCTTGCCCTACAGAAACCCGACCTTTCCACAAGATGATTAGTGGAAAAGTACCCACCTAACCTCCCACTTAAATTTATGCTAATGTTAAATTTATTTAATATATTATATTCATTTGATTATATTATTCTAATCCATTTAAAAAATAAATTCTTCACAATTTAAATCTATATGACATTATATATTCCATATAATTATAATCTACATATAAAATAATAAATATTTAATAATATTAAATAATTAATATATTAAAAATTGATAACTTTGATGACAAAGAATACTATTCCCAAGCATTATTTGTGTGAATGGGATTGATTTTCTATTTATAAAGTGCAATAAAAATTGAAACCATTTTGTGTAGGTGGGGATGTGATATACTTGCATTAGTGAGCTTTTTGTTGCAAGTATGAGTAGTTGGTGTTGTCATTGATGTCAACAAGCCTGTGTTTTCATTGATGTCTATTGTTGGATAGGATTGTTGCAAGAATGTGAGCAGTTGATGCTTTGATTAGTTGCATTATGTTGTCATTAGTAAATCTACTAGTGTCAACCTCTAGTGTTGCTATGATAAGCTTCTATGATCTATGGTTGAGTTGCTATTGGTTCAGTTGTGTTGAGGAAGTGTTGAAGATGATGAGGATGTGTCTTTGGTGCTTGGTTTCCAAGTGCTTTTGAGAAAAATTGATAAAAAGAGGAAATAATGTGTTCTAGTGGTGTTTTGGGTTACAAAGGTGTATTCTTGTGTTACTCCACATTTCTTCTAGGTTGAATATCTTCTTGTGCAATTCAGATATGTTGGTGATAGTATTTCAGAGGTGTTATATTCAAGATTTGGTGTGTTGGATAATTATGCAGAAGAAGATGTGTTCACCAATGTGTGAACTATGTATTGCAGAGGTGTCTAGGAGAAATGTCTTTGCTTCATATTTCTTTGCATAGTGGTTTCAGGTCTTGTAGATCCGAGGGTGTGTTGATTGTGTTGGTATCATTGTTTAGTCAAGGTGGTTTAGGTTTGGTGCTACTGAAGTTAGTTTCTTGTGTTACTGTGTATGACAAAGTTGTCTAAGTGTATTGGGTGTGTTCATTCTTTATGTTGGTATGTGGTGACTAATCATGCTATACTGTATAGCCCATGGTATATATTGTACACTTCGGCCCCCTATCCTGCCGTGGTCCGGTCGGTTGGGCCCTCGGTTCCTGTGGGCGGCAAAATTCTAAGAAAATTTTTCTCCTACTTTTCGCTGATCACCGAAAAAGGAAAATCAATGAAAAAGGAAAAATCTAATTTTGTAGAACCCAAAATCTAGAAGCTTCTAAGCTTGATAAAAGGGGTTTGGATGGGTATTTTAGTATGATGAAAAATACGATTATTTGCAAGATTGTAATAGGTTTTACATTGGCTAATAAAAGTATTGGATGGCTACTGCCTGGTGGATGAGCTTCTGATTGGGTGAACCATGTTAAATTTATCCGTTATGATTTATCTCCTCATGTGTAAGCTCTTTAGCTCTTCTATTTATTAATTAAATCAAGATTTAATTATTAGATATCCGCTTTACGCATCTCTAACCCTTTAACAAGTGGTATCGTGAGTAGGTTGTGTTTCATTATCGTGATGTATGGAAAGAGATCTCATGGTTGGAAGGGGTCTCATGGCTGAGTGAGCAATGGCGTATGAGGTAAGAAGTTGAGAAGCTTTAATGGGCAGAAACTATCAATTATGTAAAGATGCATGGAGGACTATCTCTAAGGATTTATGGCGCTATTGGAAGGGAAACCAAGAAACTTGCAGCAATGTCATAAGGAGGACCGGAGATCTTGATAGAAAGGCTCTTGAGTAAAGATTTGGTTTGGTGCCTAGCACAAACAAGTACGCCTCAATATCGCCAAAAGGAACAAAGAAAACTCAAGAGTTGATGGAAACCCCCGTGAAAGCTATATGAAAAGCCTTCCGCCTGGACAAGGTATTTCTACGGCTTTATTTAATATGAAAATGGTAGAAGGTGGGTCAGTTACTGATCATTTGAATGAGTTTAATATGGTCACCAGTCAATTAACTTCTGTAAAAGTAAACTTTGATGAAGAAGTTAGGGCTCTTTTGATTCCATGTTCTTTTCCTGAAAGCTGGAATAGCTTGGTAATGGCTGTTAGCAATTCTGTTTCTGGTTCGAATACATTAAAATTTGATGATGTTGTTGGTGTTATTTTGAGCAAGGAAATTCATAGGAAAAGCTCAGGTGGAACATCCACAATAGGCAGTATTTTGAATGCAGAAAGCAAGGGCAAAACAAAGGAGAGAGGAAACAATTTTGGAAATCATGGGAAGTCACTAGGAAAATCAAAAGATAGGAAGTCCCAATCTAGAGACAAGAAGGATTGCTGGTACTGTGGTAAGCCGGGTCATCTAAAGAAAGATTGCTGGTCTCAAAAAAATAAAGGAGACAGAAAGGAAGGAAGTAAAGAGGAAAATGTGGTAAGTAATAAATCTGATGAGGATGCTTTGATTCTTTCCCTTGATAATGCTGATGATTCTTGGGTGTTAGATTCAGGGGCTTCATTTCATGCTACCCTCCATAGAAGTTATTTTCTTGATTATGTCCAAGGAGATTTTGGGTTGGTTTATTTAGGAGATAACGAACCCTGTCAGATTGTTGGAAAGGGAAGAATCAAGATTAAGTTGCAGAATGGGAATCATTGGCTACTACGTGAGGTAAGGCATGTTCCAAAGTTAAGCAGAAATTTAATTTCAGCAGGGCAACTAGATGATGAAGATTGTGTTGTTACTTTTAGTGATAAAAACTAGAGGGTCACAAAGGGTGCCTTAGTGGTAGAAAAAGGTGAAAGTAGGCACCTTCTATCTTGTACAGTCATAATCGTCTTCTACTTTAATTGTTACGTAAAAAGGTCAATGTTCGTGAATACAAGCAGAAGTTCAAAGGTAGGAAGATCATATACAAATAAGCTATGGACTCTGAATCAGCACTGTGGCATAATAGACTTGGGCACATGAGTGCAAAAGGTATGAAAGTACTTCATTCAAATAATGTTTTACTAGGTCTAAAATGTGTTAATATGGATTTTTGTGAAAGTTGTGTGTATGGAAAACAAAAGAGAGCAAGTTTTCTCAAGGATGGGAAGCAAAAGAAAGATGAGAAATTAGAGCTTATGCATACGTGCATGTATGGGGACCAGCCTGCATTTTCTCTCGGCTTCAGATATGTTACATTCATCAGATGATGCAACAAGGAAGGTATGGATTTATTCCCTTAGGCATAAATCTAATGTATTTGAAACTCTTAAGAAATGGAGAAGCTTGGTTGAGAATGAGACAGGTAAAAAGTTAAAACATGTCTCAAATCTGATAATGTGGTGAGTATTGCAGGAAAGAGTTTGAAGATTATTGTTCCTCTAAGGGTATTCATAGGAAGAAAACGGTTCCAAGGACTCCACAGGAAAATGGAGTCGTTGAGCGCATGAATAGAACAATAATGGAGTGTGCATGGACTATGAGATTGCATGTTGGGCTGCCTTTAAAAATGTGGGTTGAGACTATAAACACTATTGTTTATTTAATTAATAGAGGTCCCTTTAGTCCTTTGGGTTGTGGTATTCCAAAGAAAGAATGGAAAGGTAAGAAAGTGAGTTATTCTTTTCTCAAAACGGTTGTGAAGCATTTGCACATGTAGATTCTGAAAATAGAACCAAGCTTGATGCAAAATCAAAGAAATGTGTATTTGTTGGATATGGAATTAATGAATTTGGTTATAGGCTTTGGGATTTTGAAAATCAGAAAATTGTGAGAAGCAGGGATGTCATATTTAATGAGGTGTTGTACAAAGATCTGTTGTTGCAGCATGAGAAGAAAGAAAATGATTATGCTATATTGGATGATATTCCAAACAATGATGTTTTAGTGGTTCCTCATGCTAGGCAACAACAACAACAACAACAAATACCACAAACTCCTATTAGACAATCTTTAAGGATAAGTAGACCTCCAGAAAGATTCTCTCCCTCTTTGTATACTATTTTGTTATCTGATGTTGGTGAACCAGAATATTATGATGAAGCTATTCAGGTGGATACCAAGGTTTAGTGGGAGCGTGGAATGGAAGAAGAAATGGACTCCATGCTGAAAAATAAGACTTGGGAATTATGCAAGTTGCCTGCAGGTAAAAAGGATTTACCAAACAAATGGATTTATAGGTTGAAAGAGGAGGATGGATGTAAGAAAAGATTTAAAGCCAGATTAGTTGTAAAGGGATTTGCACAGAAATAGGGTATTTATTTTGATGATATTTTTTCTCCTGTTGTTAAAATGACTTCTATTCATATTATTTTAAGTATTGTGGTTGCTGAAGAATTGCATTTAGAACAGCTTGATGTTAAAACAACCTTTCTCCATGGTGATTTAGAATAGGAAATATATATGGACCAACCATAAGGATTTGAGGTCAAAGGTAAGGAGAAACTAGTGTGCAGATTAAAGAAAAGTTTATATGGCATGAAGCAAGCACCTCGGCAATGGTACTTAAAATTTGATAGTTTTATGGCTGAGCAAGGCTATAGTCAATGTAATTCTGACCATTGTGTTTATTTTAAGAGGTTGGATAATGATAGCTACATTATTCTATGTTTATATGTTGATGACATGCTTGTAGTTGGGTCTAACATGGCTCACATAAGTGAGTTAAAACAACAATTAGCAAATTCTTTTGCTATGAAGGATTTGGGGGCAACAAAATAAATCCTTGGTATGAAAATTTGTTGATGGTTGGATGGGAGAAAATGGCCATTAATATAATAGAATGTCTGAAAATTCCATATAGAAAATAAAAGCTATCAACCTGCTAATCATATCAAATCAACTAAGAGATATGTGTCCAAAGACACAAGAAGGAGAAAAAATGTCCAAAGTACCATATGCTTCAGCTGTAGGCAGTTTAATGTATGCCATGGTATGCACGAGACCGGATATTGCACATGCTATAGGAGTTGTTAGCAGGTATTTGAGTCATCCCGGAGTTGAGCATTGGAATGCAGTAAAATGGATTCTCAGGTATTTGAGAGGTACATCCAATAATTGTTTATGTTTTGAGGGCTCTAATACTGATTTAAAAGGATATGTTGACTCAGATTTAGCAGGGGATATAGATACCAGGCGGAGTACCACAGGTTATGTATTTACCGGTTGGTGGAATCAGCAGTGAAGTTGAATTTCTCAACCTGAGAAGGTAGTTACTTTATCCTGGAAGGTAGAGTATGTTGCTACAACAGAGGCAGCAAAGGAGATGATATGGCTGCAACTTTTCATGGATGAGTTAGGAAAACAACAGGCTGAAAATTACTTGTTTACAGATAGCCAGAGTGTTATACATCTTGTAAAGAATTTTGCTTTGCATTCTAAAACAAAACACATACAGTTGAGATATCATTTCATTCAGTTAGTGTTGGAAGATGGATAGGTCAAGCTAGACAAGATGCATACAGATGTCAATCCAGTGGATATGTT
>VDFB02185692.1:0-23994 GCA_007258455.2 Sequoia sempervirens
AGGCTTTTTTCCTAAATTTTAATAGATTGACATTATGTGTGTTATATTTGCAAGATGTATTAGAGTCAATTATGTTGAGGGAGCGACATCCTATGGTGTTGTAGCAGATTGATAGTTTGGGAGAGTTGGATAGGTCATTTCTAGCAACAGTCAACTTGTGACATATCACATATATGCTAGAGATTGGAGAACATAGGGCAATGATGACAACCCTCATGGATAGATGGCATAGAAAGAGGTTTTATTTCATTTTACCTATTGGAGAGGCCACCATTACCTTGGAGGATGTTTGGAGGATCTTGAGGATCCCCATTCATGGTGCTAAGGTGAGTTATGAGACTAACACTGTTGAGGAGGCACTATAGAGGGTCTTCCTTGATGATGATCTCGGTATTAAGGATGGTGAGATGAATTTGAGAGATATGGGGAGGGTTGATGATCTCCCACTTGTGCTAACTAGTTTTATTAACATTATGCTCATCCATGATCAATGATCTCAAGGGTTTTCTATTGGATGGGGTCACATCCTAGAGAGGATGCTTTTAAATGGAGTTGTAATTGCATGGGGTTCATGTGTTCTAACTTATTTGTATCATGATATGCACTAGGTAGTATATAGATATATTGCCAAACTATCTTATAGGGCGACCTTGCTCTATGTTTTGGCATGGGAGCACATCACAACTAATCTTCCTTTGGAATATAGACCTTGACAAAGTGGATTTTGTTATTTTTATGTATATGATGCTACATTGACAAATCGTCATTTAGGCGATTTGGATTACTAGTGGAGATGTATTGATCAAATGAACCAATTTATTTGGATTTTGTGGATCCTATGTGAGGCTTGGGATGAAGATGCGAGGCACTTGATACACTACAGACAACCTAAATGGCTAATTGGGTGCACTCCACATTTTATTGAGAGATACTTGCTTAAGTGAGTCAAGCATTAGTTTTGAGAGATAAAGTATACACTAGTTGACTTGGCCATGTTTTCTCACACATAGTGAGAGATTGGTGATTGGAGGGATATGATAGTCACAAAGACAACTATAGGGGTGTTTGAGTCACTGGCACCCATTCAGTGGGTATGGAAATAATTAAAGACTATTTTCCTATGAAAATTTCTTCATTCAAATACATGTTAAGAATATTTAAAATATTTCTATTAATATCTATTAAAATTTATATAAAACTAGTATATCAAGAATAGCCAAATTATAATAGAAAATAACATCAAAAAATTTAAGATTTAATGATTTTTTGGTTGTGAAATATAAATAAAAAATAGATTACAATATACATTATGAACTAATATTCATTTATTATGATCATCCCCATGCAAAATCAAACATTATACAATTAATAAATATCAAAGTATATGTGATTTGTCTATTTGCCAAGGCGGTGGTAGGCCACCACCATTTAAGACTTTAAGTCTTGGTTTGGTTTGAAGAGGTCACTTTTGAAGAAGAATGAAGAATTCCACGGTCAATGGGAAAGTCGAAGGTGGAGATGAATTCCCTTCGGCTTCGAATGGATGAACACCCACAAAATGACTATTATTTTGGTATTTGCTATCTAGGATCTATTACCAAACTTATGGCACAAAGGACGACTATTACTATAATTGGAACGAATTCTATGAATCTAATTTATACCATAATTAGAAAAAATTCAGAATTTTTTCATCTTCTCATCATGATTATATTCAAATACGAACATTGAAAACAAAATTATAGAATTAAATAAAGTGTTCAATGCTGGTGGCATGTGAATAAAATGGAAAAGGGTAAAGACACAAATTAGACATAATTGATATTCAATTAGTTGTAAAGATGACTGATACCATAATTGAAACAAATTATATGAATTTGACTCATACCATTGGAACGAATTCTATGAATTTGACTCATACCATTGGAACAAATTCTATGAATCTGACTCATATCATTGGAATGGATTCTATGAATCTGACTCATATCATAATTGGAACGAATTCAAATACAAAATTCTTTCATCTTCTCATCATGATTATATTCAAATACGAACATGAAAATAAAAATTATAGAATTAAATAAAGTGTTCAATGTTGGTGGCATGTGAATAAAATGAAAAAAGGTAAAACTTTGAATGATTAGTTATAGCCTCTTGGTAAAGACACAAATTAGACATAATTGATATTCTATTAGTTGTAAAGATGATTGATACCATAATTGGAATGAGTTCTATGAATCTAACTCATACCATAATTGGAATGCATTCTATGAATCAAACTCATATCATAATTGGAATGAATTCTATGAATCTTCTTCCATCTTCTCATCATGATTATATTCAAACACAACATTGAAAACAAAAATTATAGAATTAAATAAATTCTTCAATGGTGGTGACATGTGAATAAAATCATAATTGGAACGAATTCTATGAATCTTCAAAGCATATGAAAAGAGAGTGGGATACAAAATTATTCCATCTTCTCATCATGATTATATTCAAACACGAACATTGAGAACAAAATTATAAAATTAAAGTCTTCAATGGTGGTGGCATGTGAATAAAATGGAAAAGGGTAAAACTTTGAATGATTAGTTACAAAATGTTGGTAAAGAGACAAATTACATATAATTGATATTTTATTAGCTGTATTATATTCAAATTTTTATGATTAAGTTTTATGTGTCTATAAGAATGATCACAATAAATGATAATTAACTCTAACATATATTGATTGTCGTATTTAATATAAGGTTGGATTACATTCTTTCTTAAAAATTCATGTTCTATAACAATCTAAACTTTTTTTAATTATATTTTACAATTTAAAATTTATTAAAGGTTAAATATTTTGATGGGGTTTTGTATTATATTCTAGCTAATTTTGGTACTCTAGTTTTATATACAAATTAATAGATATCTATCATATGTAAGAATTTATTTAAAGAAAGATATTTATATAAGAAATTAATTTTAATATTATGTAAATCTATAGAAAAATAATGGCTTATTCATATATATTGGATGCATATTTAGAATAGATGGAGTTAGAAACCAATTATAGGTGACTTGTTGTATATAGAGTGAATTCATTTGATGTTACATATGAAGTTAAAAACTAATATTTTTATAATAAATTTTCTTCACTTTTATAGATAGGATGATGTATGTGAATTCTAAGGCCAACCACACAAAGTAAATCCTCAAACATGGCCCCTAGTTTGTCTATGCATATTTTCTTATTTTCACACCCTAGATGTATGAGAATTTTTCATCTTAGAGGAGAGAGTTCTCTATGTCTTTCAGGTTGGGTGAAGTTTCCTAGGTTTCCTTTTCCATATTAGAATTTCCTACCAAAAATAGTAGACTCACTAGGCAATTCCATTTATGTTGAGGTAGATAAATATTTCTAAGCTTGTTCATAAAAGTGTGTTTGTGTCGAGATTGATATTTCCAAGGACTTGAAGGAGACTATTGACATATATATTAGCCATATGAGACACACACAACATGTTATTTACCTCAAATTTCCTAACACATGTTTTAAGTATCAATCTTTTGATCATAAGTTCAAAGAATTCCCCATTGTTGCTCCTCACAATAAGCCCACTTGTCCCAACATAGAAGAGGTGTGATCAATGCCCATGAATCATAAAGATGATCATAATGTTGGGAATTGTAATATGCCACCCAAAACCCCAACCAATAATGGAGGCCAACCACCTAAATCTCAATTCAATAATACTTTAAACCCTTAGGAATCAAGGAAAACTATTATTCCCTCACATGGTGAATCATCTAATGAGGTGAATAATTCTAGGTTATCTAGAATGTAAATTTTAGCTTATGTATCATCTTCTCAGATAGAAGGTTATTTTTCATTCCCCAACCTCTCCCTTAATTCCCAACATTGTTATCAAAGTCCATCTAGACATTTGGAAGGAGATGAGTGCATTCTAGATAAAAGAAGACATGGTCCACTAGTAATTCAATTGGGTAGTTTGAGCACCTCTTCATTCAATTAATTCTTGCAAAAAAACTATAATTTTCTTAACAATTTGGATACCAAGGATATAAATTGACTCTTATCAATGAAGTTTTTCTCATGAAAATTTCAAGGTTTGACAAACCTATTAAGAAAATATTCTATGCAATATTCTTGTTAAAGGTTTCTAGTTTAGAAATCATCTATTTGTAAGATGTTGACTTTTTAGTTTCATGTTTTCTATTTCCTATCATTTAATTTAGCCAATGCGTCATTTTTTTTGTAGCAATCATGATGTGGGTCACGGTCGTGTTGTCATCATTCTCTCCCCTAAATGGAAATCACATATAGCCAACCAAGGATGTGACCCTACCAAAAAAACTCTAAGGGCCATTTTATGTTGAAGTTGCAAAATCAACTCCACAAAACACTGAAATCACCTGTAAGAAAATATCCTATCACAAAAGAGGATATCAAAGGCACAATAGTTCTCAACAACCAAAGAATGGATTGATGAAAAAAACCTGAATAATTAATTACAATTACAAATTAATCCTTATTAAAGGAGGTAAAATCCATAGAAGTGAAACCCTAGGAGAGGATTAAATTAGCCTATGACAAGTGTCACAATCCTATACAATGAGATAACATAAGCTAATTTAAAAATGTAAAAAATAAAATCATTTTTAGATTAAGTGAGTAAAGAAAAGGGGACCTAATTAATTAATCAATATAAATGAATTAACTAGGTGATTAACCTATTAATCTAACACCCCCCCTCAAGATGAACTTAGGGAGAAGCTAAAAACTGAAGAAGAATGCATGAAAATAAAAGATGGGTCCCAACAACTAGGCTTGATGAGGCACCCATGTAAAAACTAAAATCTCTGAAAAGAAAAGAAAAGGAGAAAACCTCATGGGATAAACTCCTCTCCAAAAAGAGATGAAAGCATGCATGAAAAAAACATGAAGGAAGGAAGGCCTCATGAAGACCCCCTAAGGAAAACTTCCTTCACCCCAAGCATCAATCACAACTAAAGATAATGAGGCAATGCTAAAGGTTTCATGAAGATGTTTGCAACCTTCTCCTCTATAGGAATGTACTCCAAGATGAGAAAGCCATCCTGAATCATCTGTCAAATGAATTGCATGTGGATATCAACTTTTTTTTTCCTCTAATGCTCCAATAGGTTACATGAAATGTGAATGGCACTTTGATTTTTGTACCAAAGAATAGTAAGACTATCAGGATGAAAATCGAACTCAATCATCAACTGACAAAGCCATAAAACCTCTTGGCTAGCTAAAATTTTTCCTCGGTACTCAACCTTTGTAGATGATAAATCAATAGTATATTGCTTTTTGCAAGACCATGCAATGGGACCAAAACCAAGGCAGAACACAAATCCAGAAGTAGACTTCCTATAATTGACATCACTAGCCCAATTTGAGTTAGTCAAGCCAACAATCTGAGAAGATCCTAATGTATAGTGAATGCCATAATGAAATGTTCCCTAAATATACCTTAAAATGTGTTTGGCAGCTTTCCAATGGCTCTCATGTGGATCATGTGAGAACTGATATACAAGACCAACTACAAAAGAAAGATCATGATAGGTACAAAAAACTGCCAACCAACTACCTATATAATGTAGCATCTATTGAAGGAGTAGTACAAGTGGAAGACAATTATACAACACTTGACTAAAATGGTGTGTGGGTAGGCTTGCAATCAAGCATGCCAAATATTTGAAGCATGTCAAGAGCATACTTCTATTGATATATGAAAATCACATCTAAAGACTAAATAACTTGTAAACCAATAAAATAGTGCAAAAGGTTGAGATCTATCATCTCAAACTGCTCCATCAAAGCTCACCGAACACTTTGAATCATCGAGGATGAGCTACCCATAAGAACCAAATCATCTACATATATCACTAAAATTAAAAGATCACCCTGTTGTCTCTGAATATACACTATGGGATCACAATGACATTGTGTGAAGCCAAAGGAAAGCAAAAAAGAGTCCATCTTCTCATACCAAGCCCAAGGGGCTTGTTTGAGACCATGTAAAGAATGATGAAGATTTCAAACTAGTGAAGAGTCTTGCACAAACCCATGAGGTTGATCCATATAAATATCCTCATGAAGGTCATCATGTAGGAAGGCACTCTTCACATCCATCTGGTAAATTGTCCATCCCTGTGAAGTTACAAGAGAAAGTACAAGGTTAATAGAATCCATATTGGAAATAGGAGCAAAGGTATCATAATAATCAATACTCTCAACCTAATAAAACTCATTTTCAACAATATGAGCCTTATACTTATCAATGAAACCATTTGTATCATATTTGGTATGGTACACCCACTTGCATCGAACCAACTTTATCCCTTAGGAAGAGGAACTAGATCTCAAGTATTATTCTTCATCGGTGAAGAATACTCCTCCTCCATGGCCCTATCCCACTCAAGAGTACCTGTCCCATCTAAATTTTTTTGAGGATCATCTAAAATGGCATGACTCAAAAGACTAGAACTAGATGTCTTTGAACGAGTACGACAACAATTTGAAGGATAACCTATCAAAGATCTAGCTGCATCAAGAGTATTGTGAGCCCAATTGGGTAAAGGATGAATATTTGGAGGTGGTGGTGAAGGTGGATCATCATCATACTCAAGAGATAAGGAATCCTCAAGAGATGAAGTGGGAGGAGTAGGTAGTGAGGGAGAATCTAGTGATGAAGAATCCATTGGAGGAAAGTGCTCATCAAACTGGACATCTTGTTGAAATAAGGCCTCTCTAAAATCAAGATCAAACAGCCTTTATGCCTTAACATCCTCATAGTAGCCAATAAATATGAGTGGTCAGCTTTTCCTCTTCATGGATTTTCACCGAGCATTTGGAATGTATGCCCAAGCCTAACTACTAAAACTCTCAATGAAGATACATCACGCTTGACATGGGTCCATGATGTAGGAGCATCCAGGGTGTAAGAGTAATCTTGCATCACCAAAAATATTTAAATTTTGATGTGACTGGGTTTGGAATAAATTTTTATGACAGATTTTGATTTTTTGCTTTTTCTAAAAATAAAAATTTAATAAAGGGGAAAATTTTGATTGCAAAGGTTGAATTGGAAAACATGTTGGAAATGTAAATTTTGATGTTTAATTGGAAAAAATCAATTTGGGTGTGGGATTTTCTTGGGGGTTATGAAGTGTTGTAGATTATTTAATTTTCATTATTAGTTTCAAGCATGTGTGGGACACCCATGGTGCGCATGCTAGGAAATTTTTTAAAATGTGCACCAAATTGTGAAGGTAGTGAATTAATGTGATGGCTAGTGGAGACCTGTCATCCTAAAAGAAGTGCAAACATGCATCAGAGAGTTACACATTTTGCAATTTTTTGAAATTTAATTGATTTCTAGGTTGGGCATGGAAAAGGGGGAGTTTCAAAGTTTCCAGGAGATAGTGGTTGCAAGGAGGGATTTTTGGACAATGTTGTTGGGAATCTTACTTTTCCAAAATTTGGAGTTGCTGGAGTGAGGCATAGATTTTCCTAGAGGATGATTGCAAACATTTTGGTTGTTGTTTTGGGAGGTGTGTTGTAGTATAAAATGGATTTTGGAATCCATTGTTGAAGAACAAAAAAATTTGTGATTAAAGAGTGTCAATTTGAGAGTTAAGTTCACAGTGTAGAAATGTGTTTTGAAGGAGAAGGACCTACAGTTTGTTGTGGATGTTGTTTTTTGTCACATAGAAGAATTATATCTATTTTGGTAATGATTTTCTTCAACGTATATGGTTACAAATTTTTTTTGAGTGTGTAGGAAGAAGCACTGATGTGAGGCAGTTAACACCAGAACCTATGTGTGGAGAATGAAGTTAGAGGATTAGAGTGTGTAGAAAAATTGCTGAGCATGAGGGATTCTATACCTAAGAGGTTGAAGATTAAGAGTGTGTGGAAAGTGTTTGAAGAAATGCCAAAGAAGAAAGGTAAACAAAATTTTGTAGTTGTGTATGCACATGGACGGGAAGGAGAAAATCTTGTAGAAGTATGCTTTGAGGAAGGCATAGAGAAAGAAGAGAAAAGTGCGAAAGAAGTTGAGAGGAAAAAATAAGGCACAAAAATTGAAGAAAAAATGATGTTGCAGCGGTAGATGAGTGTCCTTTGGAGGACTTAAAAGCATTGAAAAATGAAATTGCAGCTGAGAGTGAAGGTGAAGAAGATATGGTAGCAGACAGTGGTGAGGAAAATGTTATAGAGAAAGAGGTAATGCATAATATTTTTCATTTTTATAATGAAGATAAAAGTGGATTTGGTGTAGATGAAAATATTGCAGAAAATAGTGAGAAGAAAGATGTTGCAGTGACACTAGAGGAATATGTGAAAATAGAGGTAATGACTTATATTTCTGAATTTATGAATATGAAAATAGAGATGATTTGTATGATGAGATGAACGATGTAGTGAGTGAGAAGGAGAAAAGAGATGGCACAAATAGATTTTGTTATTATTGATTTGCATGCAGGGAAAAATTTGAATGATGTTGCAAATTGGCATGTGGATAGTGCGTATTTGCTTGTAGAAGCTATAGAGGATGTTGCAGGTGAAATTTGGTAGAGGTGGATGATCAGTGGTGGGTCAAATCCCACGAGAGTAGAGAGGATAACGTATGGTATTAGGAGGAGGAGGATGGTACATGGTGGCTACAAGTACATGAGAGGAAGGAATAATAGAATGCATGATTGTTGCAGGATGGTGAATGTTCTAGCAAGATGCTAGAAGAGGAGAAAGAAGAAATTATTAGAGGTACCAATTTCAGAGATGGAGTTTGTTGAGGATTTCTTGCAATCTGAAAGGGTGGTACTACCACTCAACTCCATTTTATGAATCCATATTCATAAAAAAATTTCAACCTTGGGTGTTTGATGCAGGAGCATCCACGATGTAAGAGCAATCTTGCATCACCAAAAAGATTTAAATTTTGATGTGACTGGGTCTGGAATGATGTTTTATGTCATATTTTGATTTTTTTCTTTGTCCAAAATTTAGAATTTAATAATTGGACAAATTTTGGTTGCAAAGGTTGAATTGGAAAATATTCTAGAAATGCAAATTTTGATGTTTAATTGGCAAAAATCAATTTGTGTGTGGGATTTTATTGGGGGTTATGAAGTTTTGCATATTATTTAATTTGCATTATTATTTTCAAGCATGTGTGGGTTGCACATGATGTGCAAGCTGGGCAATTTTTGAAAATGGGCTCCAAATTTTGAAGGCAGTGAATTAATGTGATGGCTAGTGGAGACCTATCATCCAAGAAGAAGTGAAAACATGCATTGGAGAGTTGTACATTTTTCAATTTTATGAAATTTAATTAATTTCTAGGTTGGGCATGGAAAAGGGAGAGTTTCAAATTTTCCAGAAGATAGTGGTTGCAAGGATGGATTTTTGGACAATGTTGCTCAGAATCATACTTTTCCAGAATTTGGAGTTGTTGGAGTGGGGCATAGCTTTTCCTAGAGGATTATTACAAAAAAATTTGTTGCTGGTATGGGAGGTGTGTTGCAGCAACAAATGGATTTTGAAATCCATGGTTGAAGACCAACAAAGTTGGTGATTGAAGAGTGCAGATTTGAGAGTCAAGTTCACAGTGTAGGAAGGTGTTTTGAAGGAGAAGAACCTATATTTTTTTGTGGATGTTGTTTACTATCACATAGCATACTTATATCTATTTTGGTAATGATTTTCTTTAGCCTGTATGGCTACAAAAACTTTTGTAATCAGATTTTTATTGAAATTTTGAAACCTAATAGAGAAGATTAAATTTGTTGTAGCTAATATTTCCATCTTGTTTATTGTTATTGGTGTTGAATGAATTTGTGTGAGGGTTTTGTGAAATTCTCTTCGTCATTCCAAGCCTCCTCAGGATTCATATGTTGTAACTAAAAATCTCCAATAACTCCAAGTTTCCAACAATCTCCCCATTTTTCATTGATGGAAACACATAATGAAAAAAACCTTAAACAAAAAAAGCAACATTCAACACTCAAAATTACTGCTTGCACAAGCACTTATACCTTTCACTCTCTCCCTCTTTCTATATGATTTTTCAACCAAATCTCTCCCCCTTTGGTATCAATGGCAAAGGGAAACATCTTTCCCTTTGACATCACCTTTACACTTCTCTTTAGGAAACACCAAAAAGCAACTGCTCTCTCCATATAGCTTACTCTTCTATACTATTCTTACTTTTCTGCACTCTCCTTGTTAGGGGCACAAGACATGCTCCACCTAACTCCAGCAATCAAAAACAATGCTACCTACTCCCCTTAAGAGGTAGCCTTCAACATCAGTCCAAGACCAATAATGTATCTTGAAATTATTCCTAGATAGATGCACACACGTATGCATTTAGTTAAAGGAAGGAGGGGCAATGACCCCTAGCTTCTGTCAGAGATACTGAAATGTATCTTTTGGAAGAGCCTTTGTAAATATATCTACAAATTGATCCTTTATAGGAACATACTCCAACTTCACTTCATTCTCAACAAACTTCTCTCTTAGAAAATGATATCGGATTGAGATATGCTTTGTCCTTGAATGCACCAAATTCTTTGAAATGTTGATAGCACTTGTATTATCACATAAGATAGAAATAGGTTCATAATATGATACTCCAATATCCTTCAATTTTTGCTTCATCTACAACACTTGTGTGCATCAAAGTATCTTGGGAAATTCATTATTCTTACTCAATTTGCAACCAATAACCATAGGAGTACATACCGATTTAGAGTCCTCCATTCCAAACTTCTTCAACATTTTCTTGAAATATTTTGATTGTGAAATAAATATTCCTTTTTTGTCTAATTGATTTATAGTCCAAGGAAGAAATTCCTCTCCCCAAAAATTTACATTTCAAACTCATTTTTCACTCCTTCTGCAAACATCTTACACATTGCCTCATTTCCTTTAAAGATTAAGTCATCAACATACACAACCACAATCAAGATTTGAAATCCTTCAACTTTGAAGTAAAGGTTGCTATCTACGGTACCCTTTTTGAATCCCTGCTACAACAAGTACATGTCTAACCTTGCATACCAAGCTCTAGGATCTTACTTGAGTCCATACAGTTCCTTCATCAATTTACAAACCATATTAGGATCTTCTAATAATTGAAAGCCTTCCAGTTGTTCAATGTATACGTCTTCCTCCAACTCTCCATTCAAGAATTCAGACTTCGTGCATCCATTTGATAAACCTTGAAGTCCTTATGTGTTGCAAAGGAAAAAAACATCCTAATGGCCTCCATTCTTTCCACCAGAGAATTTATGTCTCCTCAAAATCTATTCCTTCCACTTGTGAGTAGCCCTTACACAGAAGCCTAGCCTTATTTTTTATAACCTCTCTATTCTCATTCAACTTGTTCCTAAAAACCCATTTAGTTCCTATCACATTCTTATTTGTTGGTCTATAGACTAGTTACCAAGTCTGATTCTTCTCAATCTACATCAATTCTTCTTCCATATATTTTATCCAATTCTCATCCTTGCATGCTTCAATCACTTCCTTAGGTTCTACTTTAGAAAGTAAGCACAAATTTACTTGTTCCTTTGCCATGGTAGCTTTTCTTCTTGTCAACACACCTTTTCTCTTGTCTCCAATGATTTGATCCTCATAGTGATTCTTCTACACATACTTAGGAGTCATATAATTTCTTTTTAGAGGTTCTTCCTATTGCACTTGCATTTCATTTTCCTCTTCTTTGTAAGAGGACTCATCATATTCATATCCTTCTATTAGTACTAAGCTTTGATGTGGTTCCTACACCCAATTTGACACTTACAATTTCAAATATCTTCTTCAACCTCTTGTTGTAGCATCTATACGCTTTTCTCTTTGTAGAATATCCAAGGAAGATTCCTTCATTTGATCATTCATCAAACTTTCCTAAGTTTTCTTCATCTCTCCTAATATAATATTTGCTTCCAAACTGGGGTAGGGTTGGATGAGACACTCACTGTCCCATGCTCTGGATCTCACCTTGGCAAACCCTTTGGTGTCACTCTCCACCTTCTCAACCTATAGGCCCTAATGCTTGTTAGGCACCCTTGGTTCTCCTAGCCAACCCTACTATCATCTTCATTTCCCTAACCAAGCCAATCTTGGTGCTCTCTCTGCCAATCTCTCCTTAGCCCTTAATCTTCCTAAAGGCTAACTAAAACTCCAAGCTCCACTAACTTGATGCAGGGGTGTGTGATGACTTTCATGGCTTCAAAACCATCTCTCTAGGGTTCTTGATCATTCCCCAATCACCAATTCTCCATCGCTCACTCCAAACCCTATTCTAGGGTTTAAAAAGGGCTACTAGCCCTTGAGCCCCAATTAGGCCTCCTAACCCGAGAAAAATGGAATCACTCAAAAATCCTCCAAATGACCTAGGATCTTTTCTTGGGATTTGTGGTACCCTTTCCCACACCTTGAATATTTTTGGGGTTTGGAGCCTCCACTGTCTGTACACTGCCCTAACCAAGATTTTAGCACTTTTAGGCTTGTTTAAGCCAAGTTCTGACCTTTTGTTTGAACAGTCAGTTCACTCTGCCTCCACACAGTCTGTCAGGGCTCCATTCTTCTTCCCAATCCTTTGCAAGGCTTCCTGCATCCACCACACACCTGGGTTTGCCAGGGAATTGACACCCCTGCAACATTTGTGCTTTGCACTCTTTGACTGTCCTAACCGGGCACTGTCAAGCTCGCCTAGGAATAGTCTTTTATCAACATTTTCTGACTCCTAATGACTCCTAGACCTAATATATATATAGGCATGGAGCTTAGCCTCATTTCCCATGGACTATACACTAGGTATAGTGGAAGACAGAGGTCTAAAACTCCTTGATTAACAGCTTGTCGGTCTGATCAGCAATGAAAGAAACAAAACTAACAAAGAACAAAGCTAGAAAAATGATAAGACAAACTAACTACAGACCACACAAAGCTTGTAAAGTAAATACCACACATGCCACACACTGTTTAGTGCCTGGAACCCTCCATTAACACACAAAGCAAAACTAAAAACCATAAAATTGCAAGAAATTCATTATTTTTCCTTATGAACAGTAAACTCCAAAATGATACAAAGCTTTTCCAACCTCAATTCCAGTTCGAGGCCCACCTTTTAAAGGTTCATAAGTGGTTACATCTCCCCTTGGTCATACATAACCCCACATTAGGCCAAAATTGCACAAATGCAACATTTTGGGCTTTATTTCTAACTCCTAGTGAAACAAGTTGAGAAACTCATTCATTCTACCATAAGCTACTGATCAACCTTCATCCTAACATGTTCTAACACCTCTAACACAAAATTAAATGGTCAACATGACGTTAAAGTATTAAGATCTCAAAATTTCATGCTAGGCTTCCAAATTTTCCTAGTGCCACCTAATGTAACCTAGGTGCTCCTGCACCATTCTCCCCCTCTCAGCCCAAAACTAAGGAAAGGAAAGAGAGAGAAATGACAATTCAATACCAAACTTCTTGAACTGATCTTCTTGGACCCATGTGGCTTTTGATTCATGCTTGTTCTTCCACTTGATAAGGTGTTCCATGTACACCTTATGTCTTGTAGCCTTCTTCACTCTTGACTCCAAGATCTTCTCTACATGTGGCTTATCTTGATTAGGTAAGGAGGTATTGATGATGTCCTTGAAGATATCCTTACTATTTTGATCCACATCATTGACTGATCCCTTATACTTGATCAAATCAGCTATATTGAAAACTGGTGAGATTCCTAGATCGGTAGGTAACTCCACCTTGGCAGGCATTCTAACCATGCCCAGCCCAATACCTTGCATGGACCCTTTCTCTTCATCGCAACTTGGTTTACATTCCATACGCAACCTTGATGACTTGTTAAGGTGGACCTATGCTGTCAGTCCCCTACTACCAATTGCACATCTTTTCCTTGACATATCGCCTTCTCCTTCCAATTTTTGTTAGCCTTGGTAGTGTCCTCTTTACACGCTCTGAATCTCCTTCGTAATTCCATTTGAAGTCTTCCTACATAATCACTTCGTTGTTCCATAGCTCCAAGATCTTTGAGCTCACATATGCCTCTTGGGTGCATCCCATACACAACTTCAAAAGGACTCTTCCCTGTGGTCCGGTTCACACTATCATTGTATGCATACTCAGCTTTTGAGATAACCATATCCCGTAATACGTCCATGCCTCGCCCAGTTAGGCACCTTAGAGGTTACCTAGCACCACTGTTAACCACCTCTATTTTGACCATGCGATTAGGGATGATAAGCTATCAAAAGATAGGTTAGGTACCCAATCTTTTCATAGAGTCTTCCAAAGTGACTCATGAACTACATCTCTATCTGAAAACAATGCTCAAAGGCAGCCATGGATGAGCTATGTAGCTTGCATCATGAGTAGTTTTTTAGGGAATAAAATGACTCATCTTGCTAAATCTTTCTACCACTACATAAACACTGTCAAAACCAGTCTTGGTCTTAGGAAGGCCTACCACAAAATCCATGCTCACACACTCCCATGGTCTGTTAGGAATGGGTAGGGGTTGATATAAACCAACATTACTAGCTCCTCCCTTAGCTTTCATACACACAACACATTATTCCACATACTTTCTAGCATCTCTTGCCAACTTAGGCCAGTAATAGAATCTTTGCACTAGTTCTAAAGTCTTGTTGATGCCAAAATGTCCACTAAGGCTGCCATTATGCTTTTCGGATCAAATTTTCCCTCATTGACCCTCTTGGAACACATAACTGATTTCCCTTAAACAATAACCCACTTTGAAATGTATATTGAGTATTGGCTATGGAAATGGTTCTCAAAGTTCCAGAACATGCTTATAGACCTCTGTAAGTCTTCATCTTCCCATAGAAGTCCTTGAAACTCTCTATGCCAGTATAGCATGATACGTATCTCTTGCACTTGTCAACAATCTCCTACTCGATGCATCACGCCACCTTGTTCAAGCTGTCCCTTCTTGTGCTTGATGGTGAAGGTAAAAGCTTGGATGTATTCCATCCATTTCAAATGCCTATTACTCAACTTCTCTTGAGTGTTGATAAAACTAAGTGCCTGATTGTCAGTAAAGACTACAAACTCCTTGGGTAGAAGGTAATGCCTCCATTTCTTAAGTGACTAAACCAAAGCATAAAGTTCTAAGTCATAGGTGGAATACTTCTTCTTTGCTTCATTGAGCTTCTCACTAAAGAAGGCTATAGGCGCCCTCTTGACTCAACCTCACTCTTGCCACTCCACTTGCATCACACTCAGCAGGTGAACAATTTGTCAAAACTTAGGTAACAAAAAAGAATAGGTTGAGTTGCCTTGCTTGTTTAGGTTCTCAAATCCTTTCTCAGCTTCTTGAGTCCACACAAACTTAGTTTTAAACCTCTGATTGTATCTGGAATTTGGTGCACATATGTCACTAAATTTCCTTATGAATTTCTATAAATTAGGCAATCCATGGCTTTCTTACTCTGTCCACGTGGTTTGGAGTAAGGCTATTTTTAAGGATGGCTTCCTGCTGCTTGAATCCATCTTGATGATCCTTTGGCTTCTACAAAGAGCAAATATAAAAGCTCTTGCTTAAGAACTCACACTTCTCTAGATTGATTGACAACTTCTCCTCTTGCAACCTTTTAGAACCAACTCACATGTTTTAGATGCTCTTAAATAACTGGCGTATGAAAGGACAATGTAAAGATACACTACCACAAATATCCCTATGAATTCTTTAAGCACTTCATTCATGAGCCTCATGAATGTGCTAGGGGCATTAGAGATGCCAAATGGCATAACTCTCCACTCATATAACCCATCATTTATCTTAAAAGTTGTATTCCACTCATCTCCATCCTTGATTCTAATCTAATGGTATCCACTCTTGAGATCCAACTTGGTGAAGTACTGAGCTCCTCCAAGACAATCCATCAAGTCTTCAATCCTAGGGATAGGGAATCTATATTTGATTGTGATTCTATTTATTGCTCTAGAATCAATACATAATCTCCACTTACCACCTTTCTTTGTTGCTAAGACCACTGGTACTGCACATTGGTTGATGCTCTTTTGAATCAATCCTTGATCCAACAACTCCTACACTTGTCTAGCTACCTCTAGATTCTGATCTGGTGTAAGCTTATAAGCTGCTTTGTTAGGAAATGAAGCCCCTGGTATGAAATCAATTTGATGACTAATGGCTCTCCTTGGAGGTAAAGTTGCAGGTGTCCCATCACTAACTATGCTCTTGTAATTTTCAAGTAACTTTTGGACTGCTTTCGGTAAGACTATTTTTTCAACCTTGTCTTCTTCTTTAGGTTGTAACATAACCACATATCCTTCACCCCCTTGATGTAGGTTGTTAAGGAACTCTTTACCACTGCTCAACAAGACACTAGGTGTCTTTGACTGTCCCTCTTCTTCTTCTGACAGTAACTGCAACTTGAAAGTCTTCCCACCCTTCTTGAAAGAAATGGTGTTCTCTTTTCCATCATACATGACACTTTTGTCATACTAACATGGTCTTCCCAATAGTATATGGCATGCATCCATGGGTAAAACATCACAAACCAACTTGTCTTTACATCCTCCAATGGAAAACTCCACCGCTACTTGCTCATTCACTAAAACACTTTGCCCTTTGTTTGAGCCATGTGACCTTGTGGGGTTAGTGTGGAATTGCTTTCTCAATTTCAGTTTTCATTCTTGCCTCCTCTAAAGATTATATTGTCTCTTGAACTGAGAATCTACTATGACCTTGCATACTTTTACCAAGTATCTTGCGTACTCTAAATAAGAGCTCTCCTTTGTTTTGGTTCTTCCTTGACCAATTGTCTGATCAAAACTCTACTAAACATCAAATTCTCTCCTACCTCAGATTCAATATGAATGATCTTAGATGACTTAGGACTCATGATGTCCTCTTGTGCATAAGCCACTCTCTTCTCATTGCTTGATGAATATGCTTTCTCCGGGCACCTATAAGCAGGATGACCTACTTGTCCACAATGGTAGCATTTCATGTTTGCAAAGTATGAATTGCTCCTGCCTGCTCCTCTTCCTCTGTTTGAACCTCCTTGAGGTCCTCTACCTCTGTTATACCCTCCTCTAGAAGGTGTTTCATTTCCATGATCTATGGATTTAAACTCTCCTTGGTTCCTTTGGTCATTGCCTCTACCTTGGTAGCCACCTCACTGTCCTCTTTGATCTCTTTGATCTCTGCCTTTGCCTCATACCTTTAGAAACTTTGGTCTTGCTTCCCTCTTGTTTCTTTCCTCAATCTTGATAGCCAGCCGATAACATTAGTTACTTCCTTGGACTTAGAATAGTCATCTCTTCTGGATGTTCCATTTCAAACCGTTAGGTATCTAGCCACCTTAAGAGTTTCTCATCCTAAATGCATTATTAGACCTCATGCGATTTTTTTGAAACTCCTGGAGTGTAAGTGTTCACATCTTGGTATTTCTTCCTTTAGGCTTTTTGTCTCTTCTTGTGTGCTTGAATCTCATAGTCATCACGGCATGTATGCTTCTCTTATCTTGGCAACCATTCCATTCTTCCAAATTAGAGATAGAGGCTGCACTTCTGCTCTTTTTTCCCTCTGTTTGAATGAACTTCCACCATGTCAAGTGAACCTCTTAGTCATCATTTTGGCCACCTTTACCCTCATGCCTCGGTGGTGTCATCACATTCAAAATGGTTTTTCCATTCCTCTATCAATCCATAAACTTCAATTCAGCTTCCATTTTCCACTAAAGCAGGTGGTATGCCCCTTCAAGTCCTTTTCCACTCAAACCTTCAATGCTTTCAAGAAGGGATCTTCCTCAAAATAGGTGGGGTTTAGGATCTTGTCTTCCTCTGCAGCCTCTTCTTCCTTTGGTACCTTTCCTTAACTTCACATTATTCAATGCTTTCTCCAGTTGCTCTTCTTTTAACAACTTGGTATCTTCCTCTTGCTCCTCCTTCATCTTAGCCAGTGCATTTTGTCACCATGATGGTAGAACCACTAGATTCAAGGTTTGACATGCAAGATTCTATCCCAAATATTTTACTTGCTCTGATACCAATCTGATAGGGCAGGGTTGGATGAGACACTCACTATCCCATGCTCTGGGTCTCACCTTGGCAAACCCTTTGGTGTCACTCTCCACCTTCTAAACCTATAGGCCCTAATGCTTGTTAGGCACCCCTGGTTCTCCTGGACAACCCTACTATCATCTTCATTTCCCTAACCAAGCCAATCTTGGTGCTCTCTCTGCCAATCTCTCCTTAGCCCTTAATCTTCCTAAAGGCTAACTAAAAATCCAAGCTCCACTAACTTGATGCAGGGGTGTGTGATGACTTTCATGGCTTCAAAACCATCTCTCTAGGGTTCTTGATCATTACCCAATCACCAATTCTCCATTTCCCACTCCAAACCCTATTCTAGGGTTTAAAAAGGGCTACTAGCCCTTGAGCCCCAATTAGGTCTCCTAACCAAGAAAAATGGAAATCACTCAAAAATCCTCCAAATGACCTAGGATCTTTTCTTGGGATTAGTGGTACCCTTGCCCACACCTTGAATATTTTTTGGGGTTTGGAGCCTCCACTGTCCGTACACTGCCCTAACCAAGATTTTAGCACTTTTAGGCTTGTTTAAGCCTAGTTCTGACCTTTTGTTTGAACCATCAGTTCATTCTACCTCCACGCGGTCTGTCAGGGCTCCATTCTTCTTCCCAAGCCTCTACAAGGCTTCCTACATCCACCACACACCTAGGTTTGCTAGGGAATTGACACACCTGCAACCTTTGTGCTTTGCACTCTTTGACAGTCCTAACCGGGCACTGTCAAGCTCACCTAGGAATAGTCTTTTGCCAACATTTTCTGATTCCTAATGACTCCTAGACCTAATATATATACATGCATGGAGCTTAGCCTCATTTCCCATGGACTATACACCAGGTATAGTGGAAGACAGAGGTCTAAGACTCCATGATTAACAGCTTGCCGGTCTGATCAACAATGAAAGATATAAAACTAACAAAGAACAAAGCTATAAAACTAGAAAACAATAAGACAAACTAACTACAGACCACACAAAGCTTGTAAAGTAAATACCACATGTTCCACACACTACTCAGTGCCTGGAACCCTCCATTAACACACAAAGCAAAACTAAAAACTAGAAAATTACAAGAAATTCATTACTTTTCCTTATGAACAATAAACTCCAAAATGATACAAAGCGCCAGCCTCAGATTCTGGTTGATTCCACGCTAAAGATTTCATAGGTGGATTTATCTCACATGGTCGGACATAACCCCACATTAGGCCAAAATTTCACAAATGCAACATTTTGGGCTTTATTTCTAACTCCTAGTGAATCCTAGTGAAACAAGTTGAGAAACTCATTCATTCTACCATAAGCTACTTATCAACCTTCATCCTAACATGTTCTAACACCTCTAACACAAAATTAAATGGTCAACATGACCTTAAAGTATTAAGATCTCAAAATTTCATGCTAGGCTTCCAAATTTTCCTAGTGCCACCTAATGTAACCTAGGTGCTCACACTTTCCTAAACACTCTAAAATATTTAATAATTGGAGTTCTTCCATACTATATGGTACATGGGCTGGCGATTCAAGGGTTTTCAAGGTGTATATGAAGGGGGATTCTCTGATTATAATCAATGCAATCAGAATGAGGCGAATTCAAAATTGGAATCTTCAATATGTGCTTAAAAAAGTATGGTGTTTAATTGATAAATTAGAAAGGTCAATAATTACACATACATATCGTGAAGGTAATAAAGTTGTTGATTATCTAGCAGTGATGGGGAGTGAACAAAAAGCTTTTAACGACTCAAATGTTCCCATTGATATAAAGGCATTCCCGAATTTGTTTGATCTAATTAATCAAGATAAACAGGGCATCTAAAACTACAACAATCTTTGGATTATTGATTGTTTCTTTGAAGTCACTTTTGTTCAGCTTTAAGTATTTTGGTTGGCATGTTATTGCATAATCATTTTCATGGTCACGGTACCAAGTTTGCAGTTATTACATGTTGATATGTGCAGTATTAGATGTTGTGGTACTCTAAGGCAATTGTGGTTTTTATATACACATTTGACACGAAAGTTTGCATTTGGTCAGGACTTTTATGTCAAATCTATATGCAATATTTTGTCAACTTGGTACTACTAATGTTTTATGTGATAAGATTGTAGGATTTTGTGTTGATTCATTTAAATATGCCATACGATGGCATGTGTGGCCTCAGTTGTTGTGGCTTTCTAAACCACTTGTACTTATTTTGTCAGATGGGTACTTCTATTGATTATTGTGATAAGCTTGCAGAATTTGTGTTGATCCAGTTATTCATGTCATACGATGACATGTGAGGCCTCAACTATTGTGGCTACCTAAGACATTATGCAATATAAGCCAGAGTGTACAAAATTGGTGGAGCATTGGGTATCTAGTAAGGATATCACGGTTTGAAGTGTTGCTAAAACTCTCTATTAGTAATATTAGGATGCTTACAATGGTACTTTGCTATTGAAGGATATAAAGTCATTTTATTGGCAACATTTACAATACAATGCTAGCATTATAGTATGGAAAGCTCAAAATTGTAATGTATCCTCGATTATCCTTCACCCGTGCTATCCTTACTGGGTGTTTTCCAATGCTTATATCGTGTGAACGTGAAGTTTGGCTATATACTGTTTACTCTGTTCATTTGTTTCAAATAATTCTGCTCTTGGTTCTTAACATTCTAGAGAATTCGAGAGTATGGAATTGGCAGAGTTTAAAGTTCGCAACTACAAAGTTCCTGTTAAAGTTAAATCTTGGGAGGAACCCTTCTCGACTTTAATCGATAAGGATGAATTGCAAAAGGTATTTAAAGTCAAGTGCATATTTGTTTTAAATTGCATCAAAGTTATCATTGGGGGGGATATTTTACAAATGAAGTTGCAAAGGATAATTTTTCCTGCGAATTTCCTTTCTATTTTCTTATCAAATATTTTGGACCTAGTTCAAAATTTCGATGTTCTAAAGATTATTGCTAACAAGTTTGTTGTTAGTGTATATTTGGAAAATGATGCCCTGCTAAATAGTGTTCAACAGTATGACTTCACATTGGGAGATGGATTGATAGGTGGTTTGTTTCCATGTCACCTCTTGTTCCATAAGAAGAGGTATGCAGAGATTTTCCAAGGCATGTTATTGTCCACAATGCATGATACTTATGTGCATCTATATCAGGTTCTCAATAAATATAGATTGGCTATTTCTATGGAAGAGATTGATGATTTCAAAAGAAAGTTCCATGCAATTTCTTTTTTGAGAAGTCATGTCTGTATTCATGATCTGTAACTCCCAGCCACTTCACAAGCTGCTAAAAGAAAGTTCTACTACTGTTATGTTCTTGACATTAACAAAACAATTCCATCTTATGATCGTCAACATAAAGGAAAGCATGTGGATACTGAAGAAAGTTCAGTTAATGGCTTTCAAAGAGTTGGAAGAAAATCTGCATCTTTTTAGCACAATGTATGTTGTAAATGTGTAATGGGTTGAATTTTGGCTTAAGGGATACTGTTATACATAGAGTTTGTATATTTTTCTTTAGTTTTTTGGTCATCAATGGGGATCTAGTTCAGTTGTATCGGGTAGGATAAAGAATTGTAAATTATAAATGACCATTCTAGTCTTTATAGTGATTTGTAAAAACTGTTACTTGGACTACGACTGGGGGTTTTCTTGCTAGCTCTTTCCTGCCAGTATGTCCGCCTAAACCAGCAATATGTATTCAAATATTATAAATAAAATTATAAGTGAGCCACCAATTTTGGCTAAAAAAAAAAAAAACTCATAGGGAGTCTTTGAACTATTTACTCTTTTTGTAATCTATTGAGTATGTAAACTACAATGTGAATAGATTCTCTCCAATAGAAATCTAGTAGATTTGCTCCCTTCATCATAGTCCTTGTTGTTTCCTAAATAGTCTTGTTCTTCTTTTCCACAACTCCATTTTGTTGGGGAGTCCTAGGAGCTGAAAATTTCCTTTTTATTCCATGATCTTCAAAAAGACTATTAAACTCATTGTAGGTGAACTCACCACCTATGTTAGACCTCAAAAACTTGATTTTCACATCCATTTCATTCTCAACCATATATTTAAATACTTTAAACTTGTCTAGAGCTTCTGATTTTTCTTTAAGAAAGGTTACCCAAGTCACTCTAGAGTAGTCATATATTAACAACATGAAATACCTATCACCTTGAAAGCTTCATGTTCTTATAGGTCCACATAGGTTTGTATGCACCAACTCCAAAGGTCCTGTGATAGAATATTCCTTGATTTTGATATTTTTTCTTGTCTAATTTCTAATCTGACATTCTTTGCAAATTACATTGATAGGCTTTGCAATTATTGGTAGATCTCTTATAGCTTGAGTAGAGATGATCCTCACTAGGCTATCAAAATTTATGTGACACATTCTTCTATTCCATAGCCAACTTTCATTAATTTGAGTCATTAAAGCACTTACCATTTTCACCTTTAAGCTAATAAGCATTCCCTTCTATCCTTGCTCTTGCAGCAACCAAAGTTCTAAAGCTTCCTTTTCCAATCTCACAACCATCATCTTGAAATAAAAGATTATATCATCTACTATAAATTTGTACTACACTTAGAAGATTATGCCAACGACCCTTGACATAAAGAACATCATCTATTTTATGATTTCCATCAAAACTAATTGAACCCTTTCCATAGATCTTAGTAGATGTATCATCACCAAAATTAACAAGACCGCCTTCAAACTTCTCAAGGTGTCATATGATTTGAGCATCCACTACCAATTGTCTAGTAGTTGTTCTCCTCTCCTGCATGAAAAATAGTCACCATAGTTCCTTTGTTATTGTGACCTCTTTCCAAAGAAATCTTCTTCATACATATTTCAAAGTCAATAGAATTAGTTCCAACATTCAACACCATGAACAAATATTCATCACTTTCATCATCTAGGTAGTCAGATTCTTCATCATCAGATATGCTACTATCTTCTTTAACATAATACTCTTCTTGATATATTTGACTTTGTGATCTTTATATTTATCATTTGAAAATTTGGCTAGACATTTTAAAGCATAATGACCTATCTTTCCATAGTCAAAACATTTAAAAGGTAACTTAACTCTATATTTTCCAATGCCCTTTTTCAATCTCCTTACAAAATTTTCTTCCACTTCATCAAGATCATCCATATCTAATCCATCATTCCTCTTTATCTTGCTAACTTTAAAAGAAGTCTCTTTTCTTAAATCATCTTGACCAAAATCTCTTAATTCAAAAGTATTTAAAGAACCAAACAATTGATCCCTAGTATACTGATCCAAATCCTAAGATTATTCAATAGAAAAAAACTTTAGCACTATAAGATTTAGGAAGAGTTCTTAATACCTTCTTTACCACTTCATTTTCCTCTAGCTTTCCACCAAGGCCATTGATGGAATTGACAACTTCATCCACTCTATGCATGTATTTTGCAATTTCTTCATCCTTTGACATTTTTAGGGTTTCAAACTTCGTCTTTAAATTTTGCATCTTCGCTTGCTTGAATTTAACATCTCCTTCATAGATACTTTCCATCTTGTTCCAGATCTCTGTAGAAATTTTGTAGCTCATCACCTTCACAAGTTCTGAATTAGAAAGACTACTCAAAAGAGCATTCCTTTCTTTTCCATTGTTATCATAATCTTTGATCTCATCATCACTTTTTTCACCATTAGTAGGTTGAGTATATCTAGTTTCAACTGACTTCCATGCACCAAACCATAATGAGAAAATAAATCCTTCCATCATATTCTTCCAAAATGCATAATTTATTCCATCAAACAAAGGAGCTTTGAAACCTTTCATGTGCGCCATCCAAATCTACCTCAATC
>VDFB02185693.1:0-10862 GCA_007258455.2 Sequoia sempervirens
AATCTAACCAAAGCAAAAATCGTAATAGCTACAATTGAGAGACAAACTATAAACTGGCCTTATGTTGCAGGAACAAACACAGGGATGGATTCCCGATGCTGCAGGAACAGTATAAGACTGAGCTTGTGCTGAAACTTCTAAAATGAAATCTAACTTGAATTAACAAAGGATAAACAACTACGCTCCTACAGATACTTACTAAGTGGGCCCCCTTAGCAAGCATCAACTAATTTACATAGAAGATTGTGCTTAGAACTCCATCAACTTTTATTCATAACATGAAATCATTTACATAGACTATTTTGCTTCAAAAAACTAGCAAAAACTCTGATTCATATTATAACTCTAACTCTTACATAATCTACTTCTCTATCTATATATCCCCTTCTTGTTCACCCGCGCAGGAGGAACACTTATTTTAAAATTAGGAGAACAACTAACTAACCCTAACAAAGAAAGACGTGGATATAAAATGCATCCCGAAATCGAGGAATAGGCTTCATAAATGAGTTTATCCGTTCAACCCAATCCAGAGAGAATCTAGCACTCCACTCTTTCTAGATTAAATGTCATTTAAAACCCTTCCCAACAGTTTCGGTCAAAGAGTCTTCGCCAGAGCTTCCTCGAAGTCGTGCAGGAAATGGACTTTACTGCAAGGCTGAGATTGGCTGTGCTTGACTCAATCATACTTTCTTCAACAACCTGCGAAACACAAGGTAACAGATGCAAAATAAAATGCGCATGGCACATACACAATATCCATTCATTAATCACATATTTAAATCTATTTCACCATTCAAAAACTACATGCATTATACCAGTCATTTGGGAAGTCAAACATGGTAATAAATATAGACATGTCAACATGATAGGCTACAGGAACATGAAAGTGTATTGCTATAGGATATCCCCCAATAAAAGATTGCAAGAGAGTTAAACAACCATAATCAACAGAAGTAAAGGTATTAAAAGTACATCATGATATCCAAATTATGAGCATATTTTGGGCTCATCATTTTGCCCCCTACTTAACCCAATGTTGGTCCTCCAGCATTAAACTTCCTGGTGGTCTCTCTGAAATCAGTGGCTGAGGAATGACCCTGAAATGGAATTCCAAATTTGTAACAAAATCCTCTGTAACTCTGCCACCTTTCATACCTACGGGCTTTTGTGTCTTCATTAAGATTTGTAGCTTGGTAAGGATAAAGGGGCCACATTAGCACAAGAGGTTTAAATGTTAACGACAACCACAATTCAAACCTCTTTTGAAGTCCCAACTGTATGTATTTGCTTGATCATTTAAGAGCTGCCATAAAATTTAATGGACTATGAGGCTCAGACTTTCTTAACCCAACAATTAATCTTTCCCACCTCTTTTCAATTCTGGAGTATGACAGTCTCCAAAACGAGTATGACTATTCTTGAAATTCATCATATACCTGTTTCCTGAGATCAAATATTTTCATCATGGCTGTATCATTATTAAAACCATATGCCATAGTAAGCCAGGTTTTCAACATTGTGCGGGGGTCTGAACTCTCAAAACACAATGGAATAGGCTCATTCCTTTCGGATTCTTCATATGTTTCCCATTGCCTGCCATAATTTGCTTCATTTGCCGCCCAAGACATAAGTGATCTCAAATGGATGTCGCCAATATACAGAAGGGGATTCCACTCTATTTTAAATGGAATTAAAAAGCCATGTAGATAAAATTCACACAAAGAATTTCTAAGCCAATTAGGGGTTGCCTGATATGCATCGTAAAATTGTTTAGCAGTATGAAGAATAGGATCTTGATTTCTGGAAATTCTCATCAGTTGGAACCACAAGAATTGTTTTTTGAGGCACAGAGCATAAACTCTAGGTGGTGGTCTGCATTCCATAATCTGACCAGTTACCTTCAGCATTTCATCCATTTTCTCTTTTAACTCCTGAATTTCTAGTTTCTGCTCTTCAATTTTCTTTTTCAGTTTCTTCTTTTCCTCCTCCCAAAGACTTTGTTGCATTTAAGTCTTGGCTAGGTGGCAGAAAGTCAGGGTTTGTAATGTAACCGGTCTCCATGTAGCTTTGACATATTCCAAAAATTTAATTAAAAATGTCTTTTTATAAACAACAATGGCTTGACAAGTTGCAGGGGGAATTAAGGCTTCATTGGCCACTTCCAACAGTTCAGTTTGTTCTTCCTCTTGTTGCAGGATAAATTCCTATTGCTGCAGTGGAGAAGACTGTGCTTCCTCTGAAATCTGCATAGCCGCAGCAGCCAAGTCATCAAGACTTGGTACTCCCCTTTCATTATGCTCAACTTCCCTTGTCCCAACTTGTTCTTCTTCAAGAATAACAAATGAACTTTGTGCAGCACTCTCAGACACATTCTGAGAAACATCACATTCAGACTCTCTAGATTCTTCTGAAATTATAATAACCTCAGGGTGAGGTGAAGCAGGGGATATTTTACATTGTGTTATGGTGGAAACTCTTCTTGGAAATGTTGCGGCTACAGGAGGTACTCTCGTAGCCTTCCTCTTTTTGAATTACCTAGAAGGTTCTGCCTTGTCAGAGGATGATGGTGAACTGGTGACGGCAATAGGTGTTGTTGTAGGAGACAATGTTGCAGGGGAAGAAGCTATAGGAGAAGATCATTGCCTTTTCTGACAACGAGGGTCAGATTCTGGGGTTTGTTCCGCCCCAGATGACTCTCTGGCCTTTGTTTTTCCTCTCTCTCTCCTACTGGTAGCCCTAGATTGCACCTGGGTAGAGGACTTTGGTGTGAGAGCTGTAGGACCAGGTGCTACAGGAGCAGATGATGCATGCCCTATTCTCCTACTAGTGGATGTTATTTCCTCTTTCTTTTCTGAGGCTATGGGGTAAGTACTCTAGGGGGTTCTAGACGTTGCAGGCTCTTCTGGGCAACAAATTCTTGCTAGGAAAGAGGTGATACATCTCTCAAAGAGCGTGCAATCAAAAATTTTATGAGGCCATGGTGAGCAATAGAATTATCTTTCCCCTGTTGGGTTCCATGGGCACATTGTTCCAAAAATTTTAACAAAAAGTTTAGAACATTAATAGCTAATCCATGCCTCATATGACTTAGCAATTTGAAGCAGTAAGAATGTAGGTAGGAGAAACGACCTTCACAAGTTAAATACCTGATTATGAAAGTAGTGTATTCTAGGTATGGAGGAGACAATGACACTCGCTTGCATCCCTACTTTGAGACCTCCAAAGGTCCATCAGTGGGTATTGAAAATTCTGCCCTTGCAGAGGCAGCATCTAAAGAAATTTTTTTTCCAATAGCTGGGAGCCCAGTTACTTCTGCAATTTTTTCCAACAATTGTTAGACCCCATACAGTAGCCTCCCCTTCAGAAATGGTTCTCAAAAATTCGCCTGTAGCCTCCTCATTAAAAGCATCTAAACTCAAAAAGTAATTCAGCCAACCACAGAGGTTGAATGCCTGGGCTGTTTGAGGATTTTATATTAATAACTCATGAGCTACAGGCTCATGCCTTATCAGCTGACCACCCATGTTCACAGTTTTTCCTTAGCTGAACTCAACTCTTTTCTAAAAATCAAAAATTTCCTTGTTCTACTCTGGTTCTTTTCTGTTCTGCCGTCACTTTTCTCTTCTTTTCCAAAAATAACCTTTTTAAACAAGTAGTTTTTGAATGTGATTTTCAATGAAAAACATGCAATGAAAAAGACATGTGATCATATTTGGAAAGTATCAGAAAAATAATAAAGAAAGATTATCTGAGCAGTTGTGACAGTGGCAAAAGGACAAGTTTAAAAAGTCAATTATCCTGCCCCCTACTTAGAGTATGACATGTGTCCTCACATGTACTAAGGAATAGGCGGAAATTGGGTAATAATGACTGATACAAACAGTGCAGTAAATGAATAAAATGAAATAAATCAAAAATGCGATAATCAAAAGATATTGCGTACCTTTCATTAAATGCTTGTATGTGCTGAGAAAGTTGACGGCTTCAGCATGAGATGACAGTTGGGAATGAGATCATAATTAGGGGTGGTGCGGATGAATGAGGTGGATGGATGATGTGGACGAACGAGATGAATGGATGGAATGGATGGATGGTATGGAAGATAAAGAAGTGAAATGTGGCGACAAGTGGAAACAAAGAAAAAGGGGTTCCATTAAAAAGGAAACCTTTATTATGAGCATGCATTACAAAATCACGGAGAAGCTGCAGGAGAAAGGCTAAAGCCTTCAGCTGCAGGAGAATTAGTGGCAGGATCCTGAATGAACTGCTGCATGAATTCTTCATTTGATACTAGTTTATGGTACAACTGGAGGCGGTGTCTATTAACTAACAACTTGAATCTAATAGGATCAATTGTAACAAGTTGCACTGAACCATTAGCAAATACATTCTCAATTTCATACGGGCCCAACCATCTGGTTTGTAATTTTCCTAGACTGTCCTTATATCGCGAGTCATAAAGCAGGGCCCAATCTCCTACTTTGAACTTCTTCTCCTTAATGTTTTTATCATGCCACCTCATTCTCTAATTTTGTATCATCTCAGTGTGATGTAGGGCATTCTTTTGGAGCTCATCCAAAGCATTGAACTGCATGATTATGTCCTTTTGTGCATTTGTTAAATCCATGTCCATCTCTAGTGCTTTTCTTAGAGTCTTATGTTCAAACTCTATTGGCATCACAACTGTTTTACCATACACCATTTCAAAAGGTGTATATCCTGTAGCAGTCTTCCAGGTAGTACGGTAGGCCCATATAGCTTCTGGTAATCTTGTGGCCCAGTCCTTCCTATGCAAATCTATAGTTTTAGTCAAAATGGCCTCTATATCCCTTATTTGTGGACTTAATGTGGCTATTGTAAGTGATAGCGAGCAGTTGATTTCGTACGATATTATATTCATTGACTAAAGTTGTGATAAGTGTAGAAGTAAATTGTGCTCCTTGATCTATCACTATTTCCCTAGGGACACCAAACCTAGTAAATATTTCCTCATAGAGGAATTCAGCCACTTTATTATCCCTAGCATGTTTCATAGGTTTAGCCTCTACCCATTGTGTGACATAATCTGTGCATACAAGAATGTAGGACTTACCATTGGAAGGTGGATCAATTGGTCCTACAAAATCCAGTCCCCATTTGTCGAAGGGTGTAACTACAACTTGTGGAAATAGAGGCATCTCATCAGATCGAGTTGGTCTTCCCATCCGTTGGCATCTGTCACACCTCTTGGTATATTTGGCTGCATCTCTATGCAAGGTTGGCCAATAGTAACTAGTATTTAAAATTTTCATTGTTGTTCTTTTGGCAGCAAAATGTCCACCACATAGCTTATCATGGCCGGGTATGCAAGATATCATGAGTGTCCTCTAGTACACACATCTCCTCATAGCACCCGATTTTAGCCCTGGTATGTTATGCAATCAGTAATCCAAGAAAAGTTAAAGCTTTTCTCTACTAATAATCTATTTTTCTTAGGGGAGAATTGAGGAGTTTTTCCTATAGCTAGATAATTTGCTATATCAGCATACCATGGGTGAATAACCTTAATTACAAGTAGGTTCTCATCAGGAAAGGAGTCTTCAACAACCGTAGAGTCATCTTTCCTTTGAAGTCTAGAAAGGAAACGCTGGAACACGCTATTTTACCCCGCTTGTCCACAATTGTAATGTCAAATTCTTGCATCAGCAATAACCATTTTGCCAGTCTCTCGGATATTGCAGCTTTGTTTATGAGATACCGGATTGCGGCATGATCAGTATGAACAAATATCTGATAACCGGTGATATAATGCCTAAATTTATTGAGGGCATAAATGATTTCCAACATTTTTTTTCTGTAACAGTGTAGTTCAATTCAGCCCCTTGCATATTTTTGCTTATGTAATAGAGTGCATGTTCTATTGAACCATCCTTCTGCCCTAACACTGTGCCAATGGAATAATCCAATGCATCAGTATGAATATGAAATGGAAGTGACCAATCAGGTCTTTTCAGAACAGGTGCCTGTGTAAGGGCGACTTTTAAGTCAAGGAATGCTTTTTCACATTCCTCTGTCTAGGAAAAATCTGCATCTTTCTTCAACAGACTGTATAAAGGGCCTGTTGTTTGGCTGAAGTCCTTGATGAATCTTTTGTAGTATCCAACATAGCCTAGAAAGCTCTGTACCTCTTTTTTCTTGGTAGGAGAGGGTAGCTTAGAAATGACTTCAATCTTAGCAGGATCAACCTGAATTCCTATAGCAGAAATATAGTGACCAAGTACTATTCCCTCCTGCATCATCAGCGAAAAGGTAAATTTCGACTGATCGCGGATAGGGTTATGGGACTACATCTCTCAGAGTAATTTCTCCAGTCAGTTTGAGCTTCCTCAAATGTCGTACCATAAATAGTAAAGTCATCCATGTATATTCCCATGCAATCATATGAGATGTCTGAAAAGATACTTATGACCGCCCTCTGGAAAGTTGCAAGAGCATTACAGAGACCAAAAGGAAAACCTTAATAGGCAAAATGTTCCCGGGCGGGCATGTAAAGTAGTCTTTTTTCTTTGATCCTCGTGAGCAATCTTGATGTGATTGTACCCACTGAAGCCATCCAAGAATGAGAAGTACTTTTTCCCAGCTAAATTATCTAGAACTTGATCAATGGATGGAAGAGGAAAGTAATATTTCTTTGTTTCCAAGTTGAGCTCTCTATAATCTACACATACCCTCCATTTTCCTCCTTTCTTAGGAACAATAACCAATCAGGAAACCTACTGACTATCCAAGATTGGGTAGATAAAGCTAGCTGTTAACATTTTCTGCAATTCTTCTTTAACAATTTCTCTCAAAGTTGGATTGATTCTTCTTTGAGGCTGCCCGACAGGTCTGAACTCACTGTTAATGTATATGCGATGTGTATAGAGTTTTGGGTCTAAACCTTTCATGTCACCATATTCCCAAGTAAAATCTCTTTGTGGGCTTTGGCAAAAGATTGTATAGGCGCTTTGTTGAGGCGAGGCAACTTATTATTAAATATGCAAACAACGCTTGAAGATACTTATCCGGGTTTGGGTGAGATCATTTATTGAGGTTAAGCCATTAAAAGTGGTGCATGTATACTACATAATAGCAAATCATGATGGCTCTCAAGATCCAGTTGTTGAGGGAAACATTGCTGAGGGCGACTGTCCAAAACAAATGGGCTATTCAAACTAGAATTAAACTGCAAAATGTGTAGAAGCAAGTTATCTTCACTCTGAAGCTAGGAAAATGGATCAGTTCGTAGCATCATTAACTAAGCTAATGAATTGAATTCTTCAAATTCCTCTCCTAGATCTGGCCAAACTGGTTGAGACAAATCTAGCAGAGGTTGTGCAGGTGGGTATAAAGCCAATTTCTTCCTTGACTGACCATCATAAATTGTCATGTCTCCTGAACGACATCCTATATGGGCATTAGCTGTAGCTAACCAAGGTCTTCCTAGGATAATAGGATATCCTCCTAAGGTTTCCTTAGTGGACAATATGGTGAAATCAGTAGGGTATTCCTAAGATTCAAGGGTGACAATGACATCTTCTATCACTCCATCAGGTGTAACCGTGGAACTATCAGCAAGCTATAGGATAGTCGGTGTAGACCGAATGCTTGGAATATTCAAACAGTCCATAGTGTGCTTGGTCATCACATTAATGGTCACCAAGGTCAAATCAAAACATTTCTACTACTTGACTGTACGATATTTATTTTTTACTACAGACTTCCGTGATCGTGATATTCAGGAATGACAACTCTTCCCTAACATAATATCTGCTTAACTATCCTAAGACATGATAGTTTGGGATCCTTTTTCTTTCTTCCTTATTTCTTTAAACAAGCCTCTTTAATGGCTTTTCTATAAATTGAAACATCTTTAATAGCTTGAAAAAGAGGAATTTGGATTTGTACATTCTTTAGCTGCTCCAAAATATCAAAGGTGGGCTCTCCAATGGTCTTGGGTGTAGTAATCTGCAATCTCTGAGGAAAAGGTGGTGTAGCCTGAGGCTGCAGGATAGGTTCCTTAGAGGCAGTAGCTGATATAGGTATATCTTCTGCATGATCAATAGGTTGTTTAGCAGTAGAGTCTGGAATCTCTATTATTACAGGTGGTTGTGGAGCAGGGAGAGTGGTTCCAGACCTAAGATAGATATAATTGATATTCAAGGCATAAGCTGGATACTGGTTGGCTTCTACATAATACATAGGTTGTTGTTGTTGTTGTTTCTTATTATTAGGATTTGGCAATGGTTGAGCAGGCATAGGTGTTTGTTTTAGAGGGCCAGTATTTGCTGCAGGTGCTGCAGGAGGAGGCATAAGGGCTGGAGGTTGTGGCTGTTGAGACTGTAGGAATCTAGGGGGTTGATTCTGCCATTGCTGAGAACCTCTCCATTGAGGGTTCTGCTACCAGTTACCTGGAGGTGGAGTCCATTGTCCTTGTGGGTGTTGCCAACCTCCTTGAGGGGGTTTCCATTGAGGGCTCTAATAGTTAGGTCAGTATGGTTGAGGAGCATTCCAAGGTGGAGATGGGCCATATGTAGGTTGCCATTGGTTATTATAATTAGAGTAAGGATTACTAAAGTAAAATGATCTTGAGGCATACCTTGTCTTGGAGCATGGTACTCTTTGTGCAGCAAAGACTTGGTCATCATCACCTTCTATCATCTTAAAATCGGTAGGTATTTGGCCTCCATATTGGCCACTATCGCATCTACTTGATGCATTTTTACACGTCTACAATTTAGACCGAGAACTTCGAATCGAGATTACCTCGGTATCGCATGTTTCTTGCGAGCTTGCATGGTATCAACTATGTAGCCATGTTGTTTATGATGTCTGCTTGGCTCGGACAATGAAATTTGTGATCTCCATCGAAACTTATTTGGAAGAAGAACTTTCCCACTGTAGCTTGATGACTTCTACCCTTCTTCACATTTTCTCAGGAGTAATTGAGACATATCATCATGAGATCATCCCAAGATGCTTGAGTGATATCTCCACCTCCCATCAGGTCCAAGGCATCTATGCAGGTATCATTGATTCCCCTTAGAAAAATTAATTTCTGAGATTCTTCATTAAGAGTATGGTCTAAATTCTTTTTCAGAGAAAACAAGAATCTTGATATATAATCCTCCAGACTTTCATCTTCCTTCTGTTGAATTCAGAATATATCATCACCTTTACTGCCACTCTTACAGTATTCCTTGTATTTCTCAAGAAATTTTGTTTGCATGGCTGCCCAACTATCAACAACACCCCTTCCCAAACTCATGAACCATCTAAGTGCTCCCTCCTTCAAGGTAGCAGGAAATAATTTTAGTTTGTGAGCATCTGAAGTGTAGTCATAACTACGACAGAGGATATCAAACTCAAACAAGAAGGTCTTTGGGTCTTCTGTAACTAATCCATAGAAATTGGGAAGTAGTGAAGAAGGAATATTCTTAAGGTTGTCATTGTTTTGTTGTGTAATAATGGGGAATTCAAAAGCAGGAGGTCGATTTGGTGGATTACGTGCCATGTTCACCTGACCAAGTATAGAAGCAAATGGATTTTCTTTAGGTTCTTCGTGAAATGGGAAGAATAGCAAGTTAGAACACAAACCTTCAGCAAATGGGTCAATATCTAAGTCTCCTTCATCCTCAAATAGGCTATAAGCTGGTTCAGTTTTCTTACCAATGGATGGCAGGTTAGGGAGAAATCTTCCCTGAGCGTCTCTTCTTCTATGCATGCAACAAAAATGGATGGTATTTTAAAAGATTTTGAAAATACTTGAAAAACTACTGCTAACAATGACCATAGCAGGTTCTTAGATTGATACCATCCCTGACAATGGTGCCAAAAATGGTCGCACCCACAAAAGGATATGAAAATCACGGCAAAACCTATCCTGGGAATTGGACATTCCAGCAGGTGACTAATACCTCTTTGTGGTCGTTCATTTACTTGTCAAACTAGGGAACGTAAACTTTAAATGGAGCAGCACTATATGTGCACTAAGAACCGGTTTCAGTCACAACCTATTTAAAATAACTACTTGGAAATTCTACCTATGCTACAGGAAGATAATGCAAAGTTCTCTTAACTCAAACATAGTCTAACCAAAATAGAAATCGTAATAGCTACAATTGAGAGACAAACTATAAACTAGCCTTATGTTGTAGGAACAAACACAGGGATGGATTCCCGATGCTGCAGGAACAGTATAAGACTGAGCTTGTGCTGAAACTTCTAAAATGAAATCTAACTTGGATTAACAAAGAATAAACAACTACTCTCCTACAGATACTTACTAAGTGGGCCCCCTTAGCAAGCATCAACTAATTTACACAGAGGATTGTGCTCAAAACTCCATCAACTTTTATTCATAACGTGAAATCATTTACATTGATTGTTCTGCTTCAGAAAACTAACAAAAACTATGATTCATATTATAACTCTAACTCTTACATAATCTGCTTCTCTATCTATCTCCTTCTTGTTCCCCCGCGCAGGAGGAACACTTATTTTAAATCAGGAGAACAACTAACTAACCAACCCTAATAGAGAAAGATGTGGATATAAAATGTATCCCGAAATCAAGGAACATACTTCATAAATGAGTTTATCCGTTGAACCCGATCTAGAGAGAATCTAGCACTCCACTCTTTCCAGATTAAATGTCATTTAAAATCCTTCCCAACAGTTTCGGTCAAAGAGTCTTTGCCAGAGCTTCCTCGAAGTCATGTAGGAAATGGACTTTATTGCAAGGCCAAGATTGGTTGTGCTTGACTCGATCATACTTTCTTCAACAACCTACGAAACACAAGGTAACAGATGCGAAAGAAAAGGTGCATGGCACATACACA
>VDFB02185695.1:0-13804 GCA_007258455.2 Sequoia sempervirens
TTTGGTGTCATATTGGTGCAGGAGCACCTATGGAACAACTGGCAGTTTCCTAGGTAAAGAAGAAACCTAGGAGTTAAATTTTGTTTTTGCTTTCATAAGGTCTTATAGACCATTTTTTGTTGAGCTTAAGGTGTTTTTTGGTCTTTGGGAAAGAGAATGTCAAGAGTTCTAAACGTTTAGAGGCTCATTTTGTTGAATGGGAAAAAGTTGCCAAAGTTTGCAAAACACAGTGGGTTTTATAATGTTTGATCTAGGTCATCTTAAAGGCTCAACCCATGAAGCTCAACTGCCTTGGAAGCCTATTTAAGGCATGAATCGACCCTGAGGTAGGGTTAGAGGTATTATTGTTGAGTGACATTTTTGTAAATTGAAGAAAAACAGCGTTCAAAAGAGAGTTTTTTTGTTCTTTGTGTTCATCTTGAGTTTTAATGGAATAAATTCACTGTCATTGTGTTTGTAGTATGTAGTGTTCACATTATACAAGCTTGTTGTGCTATTCATTTACCTTTGTAGACTGTTTTCATCTTTTATTTTGTAAATAGTTAGTTCACTGTCTTTTTCTGGCCTGTAATAGGCAGTTTTGAAAGAATGGAGCTCTAGAGCACTTCCCCACTGTACAATTTGTACGGCCCTTTGGGATTAGTGTCTAGGCTCCTTCATTGCAAATATGGTAGTTAGTAGGTTTTGGTTGTGTGCAGGAGATGCTAGCAAAAAGATGCCCTAGGCGAGCCAATGCAGGTCTGGTTGGGGCAGACTTAGAGAAAAAGATCCATAACTTGCAGGGGAAATGAGATCTTGGAGAGATTCTTTTTGGAGAATTTAGTGGGAGGTCCTGAATATGCATGGTTATTAGGAAGAGGGCTTATCAATCCATTTAGTAGGATAAATTTTCGACAGTCTAAGAACAGCTTTGAGCAGCTTAAAACCCTAGGGTTCTTGACCATTTTTGTATATGGACAGAGTACGGCCTGTACAGGGCTAAAACCCTAGAAATATTGAAGGTGTAGGCATGAGTAACAAAATACCTAAGAAAAGTACCTTGGCCATTTGGTGGGTTTAGAAGAAAAGTGCAGTTGACTCTGTTGACAGGCCTAATTGGGGCTCAAGGCTACTAGCCTTTCAAACCCTAGGTGTAAGTTGGGTGAGAGCGATGAAAAGAAGAAGTCTTGGGTGAACTTTCAAAACCCTAGGAGGATAGTTTGAGGCACTTTAGGACACTTCTCCACCCCTACAAGAATCAAATTGAATGTTGTGGAAAGATTAACCTTTAGGAAGGATTAAGGGTTAAAGGAAGAATGGAGGAATTGCATCAAGGATAGCTTGATAGTTGAAAACTGACAAGGTAGAGAGGTTGGCTAGGAGAACCAGGGGAACTTAGTCAAGAAGGAGTTCCTATAGGTTAAGGTGGAGCAGCAAGGCACCAAGGAGGTCTTCCAAGTGAGACCCAGAGTAGGAATCAGTGATTGATTCCTCCAACCCCACTCCCTACCAGATTGGTATCAGAGCAAGTTAAAGATTTGGGAAAGAATCTTGTATGTCTGAGGTTGAGTCAAGTGTTTCTTCCACCATGGTGAAAAATGCAGAACTAGCCAATATGGTTGAAGAGCAAGAAGAAGACAATAAACAGTTGAGGGAAAGAATAGCCCAACTTGAGGCAGCAGTGAGGAGTGCATAGTTTGAGGGAAGAATACCAAAGGAAGAAGAGATTGCAGAGGAAGATAAGACCCATGTACCTGACCCTATTTTAAAGGAGGATCCTTTCTTGAAGGCACTGAAAGCTTTGAGTGGGAAAGCACTTGAAGGCATACCACTGTTTAGTGGAAAAATGGAACTTGATTTAGTCATGGACTAGATAGAAGGCATGGAAAATCATTTTGAGTGTGATGGGGTCACTGAAGCTCAAAAGGTGAAGGTTGCTAAGTCAAGATTGTGAGGATCATCCTTGACATGGTGGAATTTTATTCAGACAGAAAGGGAAAAAGAAGGCAAACAGCCCATATCAACTTGGAAAGGAATGGTTGCTAAAGTGAAGGAAGCCTACATGCCAGATGACTATGAGATTCAATTGCAAAAGAAGAGGCAAAGTCTAAGGCAGAAAGACCAAGATGTAAACACTTACACTGAGGAGTTTCAAAAAAATTTCATGAGATCTAATGTGATAGAGGATGAGAGTCTCAAGGTGGCTCAGTACCTAAATGGTTTGAAATGGAATATCCAAGAAGAGATGGCTCTTCTAAGTCCCAAGACAGTACACCAATGTTATTAGTTGGCTATCAAGATTGAGGAAAAGAACAAGAGGAAGCAAGATCAGTCTTCTAAGGGCAGAGGCAAAGGTAGAGACCAAAGAGATCAAAGAGGACAGCGTGGTGGTTACCAAGGAAGAGGCAGTGACCAAAGAAATCAAGGAGAAGCAAAGCTCACTGAGCATGGAGGTGAAACAACTTCAAGAGGAGGATGTAACAGAGGAAGAGGACCTCAAGGAGGTTCAAACAGAGGAAGAGGAGTAGGCAGGGGAAACTCTTATTTTGCAAACATGAAGTGTTATCATTGTAACCAACTAGGTCACCCTGCTTATAGATGCCTAGAGAAAGCATCTTCATCTAGCAATGAAAAGAGAGTGGCTTATGCACAAGAGGACACCATGATTCCCAAAGCATCTGAGATCAATCATATAGAATATGAGGTAGGAGAGAATCTGATGTTTAACAGAGTTCTGATCAGACAGCCAGTCAAGGAGGAACCAAAACAGAGAAGAGCTCTTTTAGAGTAAGGTGCAAGATACTTGGTAAAGTATGCAAGGTTATAGTGGACTCAGGTTCAATAGATAATATAATCTCAGAGGAGGTAGTAACTAAACTAAAATTGGAGAAGGTACCCCACTCTAACCCCTACAAGGTCACATGGTTGAACAAAGGGCGGAGTGTTTTAGTGAATGAGCAAGTAATGGTGGAGTTCTCTATTGGAGGATATAAAGACAAGTTAGTTTGTGATGTTTTACCCATGGATGCATTCCATCTACTACTAGGTAGACTATGGCAGTATGACAGAAGTGTTATGTATGATGGGAAAGAGAACACCATCTCATTCAAGAAGGATGGAAGAACCTTCAAACTGCAGTCACTGTCAGAAGAAGGAGAGGGACAGTCAAAGGCACCAAACATCATGTTGAGCAGTGGTAAGGAGTTTATTAAGGACCTACACCAAGGGAATGAAGGATATTTGGTTGTGTTGCAACCTAAAGAGGAAGATAAGGCTGAAAAGATAGTCCTACCAGAAGCAGTCCAAAGGTTGCTTGATAAGTACAAGAGCATAGTTAGTGATGGTACACCTGCAACTCTACCACCAAAGAGAGCTATAAGTCATCAAATTGAATTCATACCTGGAGCCTCATTGCCTAACAAAGGAGCATACAAACTTACACCTGAGCAAAATCTAGAGGTAGCTAGACAAGTGCAAGAATTATTGGATCAAGAATTGATTCAAAAGAGCATCAGCCCTTGTGCAGTGCCAATGGTTTTAGCAACAAGAAAGGAGGTAAGTGGAGACTTTGTACTAATTCTAGGGAAATAAATAGGATCACCATTAGATATAGGTTTCCTATTCCTAGAGTTGAAAACTTGATGGATTGTCTTGGAGGTGCTCAGTTCTTCACAAAGTTGGATCTCAAGAGTGGGTACCATCATATCAGGATTAAGGATGGTGATGAGTGGAAGATAGCTTTTAAGACAAATGATGGGTTATATGAGTGGAAAGTGATGTCATTTGGCCTCTCAAATTCCCCTATCACATTCATGAGACTCATGAATGAAGTGCTTAAGGATTTCACAGGGATCTTTGTGGTAGTATATCTTGATGACATACTAATTTTCAGTAAGACAGCAGAAGAACACTTCAAGCATGTCGAGATGGTTCTTAAAAGGTTGCAAGAGGAGAAGTTGGCAATCAATCTTGAGAAATGTGAGTTCTTTAAACAAGAGCTTATCTACTTGGGTTTTGTAGTATCCAAATGTTCATTAAAGATGGATCCAAGCAAGGTGGAAGCCATCCTAAACTGGCCTACACCAACCACAGCAACAAAGGTAAGGAGTTTTCATGGATTAGCCCAATTTTATAGGAAATTTATAAGGAACTTCAGTGGTATATGTGCACCAGTCCTAGATACAATCAAGGGTGGTATGAAAACAAAGTGTAAGTGGACTCAAGAGGCTAATAAAGGATTTGAGAAACTAAAACAAGAAGTGGCAACCCAACCTATTCTATTATTGCCTAGTTTTGACAAGTTGTTCACAGTTGAGTGTGATGCAAGTGGAGTAGCAATAGGAGGAGTACTTAGTCAAGAAGGTAGGCCTGTGGCCTTCTTTAGTGAAAAGCTCAATGAAGCCAAGCAAAAGTACTCTACCTATGATCTAGAATTATATGCTTTAGTGCAGCCCTTAGGAAGTGGAGGCATTATTTGTTACCCAAAGAGTTTGTGGTCTTCATTGATAACCAAGCACTTAGTTACATCAATACCCAAGAGAAGCTGAGTAATAGACATTTGAAATGGATGGAATACATCCAAGCCTTCACATTCACTATCAAGCACAAGAAGGGACAAATGAACAAGGTTGCAGATGCATTAAGTAGGAGATTGCTGACAGTGCAGGAAATACAGTTGAAGAGCATTGGATTAGAGAGTTTCAAAGACCTCTATGGTGAAGATAGAGATTTCTCATAGAAGCTTACAGGGGTATGTTGATTTTGAGAATCATTTTCATGTAATATTTTGAGGTATACATTGCAAAATGGACTGTTATTTAGGAGTAATGAGTTATTGTGTTCTGAGAGAGTTAATGAGGAAAAATACGATTCGGAAAAGCATAATGGCGGAGTCTTAGTGGGCATTTTAATTGTCAGTGGAACCCTAAAGCTAATTACAAAGATTCTATTATTGGCCTAAGTTGGCAAGAGATGTTAGAAGATATGTGAATGGCGTGTTATTATTACATGAAAGCTAAGGGAGGAGCTAGCGATGCTAGTTTATATCCCAACCTACCCCATTCCTAACAGGGGCCATGGGAGTGTTTGAGCATGGATTTTTGTGGTGAGTCTTCCTAAGACCAAAATTTGGTTTTGTGATGTTTATGTTGTGGTAGGCAGATTTAGTAAGATAGTATTTTATTCCCTACAAAACTACTGATTACAAACTGCATAGCTCACCTTTTCTTCAAGGGAGGTTGTAAGGATCCATGACACCTCCCAAGCATTGTTTCGACAAAGATGCTTAGAGTTTCATGAGTCACTTTTGGAAGACTCTATGGAGCAGATTGGGTACAAATCTGTCATTTGGATCAGCTTACCATCCTCAGACCGATGGTCAAATAGAGGTGGTTAACAGAGTGTTGGGTAATCTTCTAAGGTGTCTAACCAAGGAGTATGGACAGACATGGGATATGGTTATCTCCCAAGCTAAGTATGCTTATAATGACAGTGTTAATAGAACTACAGGGAAAAGTCCTTTTGAGGTTGTGTATGGGATGAACCCAAGAGGCATTTGTGAGCTCAGAGACCTTGGATCTATGGATAATAGGAGTGGACATGCAGAAGACTTCACTCAGACCATGAAAGAGATTCAGGAGTAGGTCAAGAAAATAGTTACATCAGCAACCCAAAAGTTGAAGGAGAAAGTTGATTTGTCAAGGAAGGATGTACAATTTACAGTTGGGGACTATGTTATGGTCCACCTCAACAAATCCAGATTGAAAAATGGAATTTCAACCAAGTTACAGATGAAAAGAGTGGGTCCATGCAAGGTATTGGCCAAATATGGCAAGAATGCATACAAGGTGGAGTTACCATCAGATTTGGGCATCTCTCTAGTGTTCAATGTAGCTGACTTGATCAAGTACATGGGATCAGTCAAGGATGTGGATCAGAACAGTCAGGAAGTTCTCAAGGACATCAACAATGTACCCTTCCCTCATCAAGACAAGCTACAAGCAGAGAAGATCTTGGAGTCAAGAGTGAAGAAGGCTACAAGGCACAAGGTGTACATGGAGCATCTTGTAAAATGAAAGAACAAGCATGAATCTGAAGCTACCTGGGTAGAAGAAGCAGACTTTAAGAAGCAAGGCATTGATATGTCTCTGATCTCTCCTAAAATTCCTTATTTGTTTGTGCTGAGAGGGGGAGAATGGTGCAGGAGCACCTATGGAACAACTGGCAGTTTCCTAGGTAAAGAAGAAACCTAGGGGGTTAAAAAAAATTTTTGCTTTCATAAGGTCTTATAGACCATTTTGTGTTGAGCTTAAGGTGTTTTTTGGTCTTTGGGAAAGAGGATGTCAAGAGTTCTAAACGTTTAGAGGCTCATTTTGCCGAATGGGAAAAAGTTGCCAAAGTTTGCAAAACACGGTGGGTTTTATAATGTTTGATCTAGGTCATCTTAAAGGCTCGACCCATGAAGCTCAACTGCCTTGGAATCCTATTTAAGGCATGAATCGACCTTGAGGTAGGGTTAGAGGTATTATTGTTGAGTGACATTTTTGTAAATTGAAGAAAAACAGCGTTCAAAAGAGAGTTTTTATGTTCTTTGCGTTCATCTTGAATTTTAATGGAATAAATTCACTGTCATTGTGTTTGTAGTATGTAGTGTTCACATTATACAAGCTTGGTGTGCTATTCATTTACCTAAGTTGTAGACTATTTTCATCTTTTATTTTGTAAATAGTTAGTTCACTGTCTTTTTCTGGCCTGTAACAGGCAGTTTTGAAAGAATGGAGCTCTAGAGCACTTCCCCACTGTACAATTTGTACGGACCTTTGGGATTAGTGTCTAGGCTCCTTCATTGTAAATATGGTAGTTATTAGGTTTTGGTTGAGTGCAGGAGATGCTAGCAAAAAGATGCCCTAGGCGAGCTAGTGCAGGTCCGGTTGGGGCAGACTTGGAGAAAAAGATCCATAACTTGCAGGGAAAACGAGATCTTGGAGAGATTCTTTTTGGAGAATTTAGTGGGAGGTCCAGAATATGCATGGTGATCAGGAAGAGGTTTTATCAATCCATTTAGTAGGAGAACTTTTTGACAGTCAAAGAACAGCTTTGAGTAGCTTAAAACCCTAGGGTTCTTGACCATTTTTGTATATGGAAAAAATATGGCCTATACAGAGCTAAAACCCTAGAAATCTTGAAGGTGTAGGCATGAGAAACACAATCCCTAAGAAAAATACCTTGGCCCTTTGGTGGGTTTAGAAGAAAAGTGTAGTTTGACTCTATTGACAGGCCTAATTGGGGCTCAAGGCTACTAGCCTTTCAAACCCTAGGTGTAAGTTGGGTGAGAGTGATGAAAAGAAGAAGTCTTGGGTGAACTTTCAAAACCCTAGGAGGATAGTTTGAGGCCTTTTAGGACACTTCTCCACCCCTGCAAGAATCAAATTAAATGTTGTGGAAAGATTAACCTTTAGGAAGGATTAAGGGTTAAAGGAAGAATGGAGGAATTGCATCGAGGATAGCTTGATAGTTGAAAACTGACAAGGTAGAGAGGTTGGCTAGGAGAACCAGGGGAACTTAGTCAAGAAGGAGTTCCTATAGGTTAAGGTGGAGCAGCAAGGCACCAAGGAGGTCTTCCAAGTGAGACCCAAAGCAGGAATCAGTGATTGATTCCTCCAACCCCACTCCCTATCACATATTTTTCCATTGCACTATTCCTATGGAACATCAATAGTTAATCCATTAGGCTTTCAATCTTCAAGGTCATTGAGTTTTATATTGTATCCCTCTTGCAACAAAACTAAATTGGGATATGGGTTGAATGGGGAGAGTATACCTTTGGTCAACAGGGGTGATTCGATAGTAGAATGCTTACAAGAGGTCAAAGGTCTTGACTCATTCAGAAGGAATATAATCACAAGAATCTAGAAAATAAAATCAACAAAATAGGTGTAGATATATAGTTGCATTCAAATGAGGTTGTTAATTTGAAAGAGACTATATTTGTGAGTAGTGGTCATGAAAAATGTTCCATGTCTATAGTGGAGGAGATTGCATATATTATTTAAGAGGTGTTTAAAAGAATTCTAAGAAATAGGTAATTTTCCTTTGCATGGAAAATATTGTAAAGGTGTTGAAGGAGACAGCTTTCCATGGAAGAAACTATGAAAACATTGATGGAGAGGGGGTTTTGGTTGTAGGAGAATGAAATGACATAAAAACGATCTTCCAAATTAGGTTTAGAGTAAACATAGACCTTGAAATGACATGATGGAAATAATTTAGTGGACATGAAACATATATAAAATATGACAAATTTTTATATAATGTGACATATTAAACTTCTAATAAGGATATTTAAAATAAAATTTGTCATGAGATAAACAAGGGATGTTCTAGTCTATTTATGTGGATTTGTAATTGCCAATTAGATGATTTGTGAAATTTAATTGGTGGTTGTAATGCATGGTTATTAGGGTCATGTATGCTCAAGTTCCCACTAGAGTACTTTGGAATGACCACTTAAGGACCTATGCCCATAAAATGACTCATCTTACAATCCTTGTTACTACTTAGAAGCCCAAAAAATGTAAGAGTTGGTATAGAATGCTCTATACCAAGCAAGATTTGGTTGAAGATGTAGCCATCCAAGATCTAGGAGCTTCAATGAAAGAACAAGAGAGATCAAATATGAGAGAATAATGTTATTATATCAAAAGATGCAAATGATATATTACAATGATGCAGACTTAGAATACAAAAGGAACCCCTTGGTTATATAGACCAAGATGAGACATAGAATTGTATAAGATTATGGCATGTGTCTTAATTTTATGACTTGAAACATAAAATGATAATTATCCTATGTATACCCTAAATAAATTTAAATAACTAGTGTGAATATAACTTAAGCAATGAACCGATTAGATAAAATACCTCATTTAATGCTATTTTTTTAAGCTTTTCCCTAATAATATGCACCTAAGTCCATCTCATTCCCTTTTGTGACATGTCAATTCTTCCTTGAAAATGTAGGACGTTATAAACTTCGGGTACCTCCTACTCTATGGAAAATTCTCCACTGTATATTGAAAAGGGATAGACGTTGAAAGTACCCTACAAATAAAGAGGTAGTTCAATAAAGCTCTTTCATGGCCCCCTTATAATATACCATTGGCCCCTCCTATAATATAAATATAAATAAATGGATCCATATCAACGTGCAAATCTTTACCCTAATATCCAATTCGAAGCATCTCAGGGAGCATTTAAACGTGCCTTTACCAAATACCAGTACACAAAAATTAAGGATGATGCTCAGGGTTATTTAATATAAAAAGTACTAATACAGATGTAAGCTTGTTTTGAGTACGGAATATATTTGGTAGCATAATTAGCATATTTAATGAGAATTTTTCGAGGGGTAGATTAAAAATTAGCAAGGGGAGATAAAAATTTATATTATATAATTTACTTTCATTGATATAAAGGGATTTAAAGTTATTTTTAAATTTTTACAATAATTTGTTTGATAACTTTTTTATTTAATGTTAATATTTTATGTTTATATCATTATATATGATATTATATAAATACATGTTTGTTGTATTGTTATGAAATATTTTTTAATAAGTTTAGTTTGATAAATTTGTATTAAGTTGTGTATGTTAATATATTGATATGACATTATTTAATTTGTCATGTTTTTCTTTTTTAAATGACTGAAACATAAAATAAATTGTACAAATAATAGTTACAATAAAATCATAACAATAACTACAAATAAAAGGTTGTAATATTCATTAGAGCATCAAAAAACAACAAAAAAGTTAAGATACAACAACTATAAGAAGAACATATCAACAAGAAGACGTGCAATGCAAACATACAATGCTCTTGAATTTGTGTGAATTGTTAAGCACTTGATCTCCAACATCAATATCTTGGATGTGCACATGATCCATCTCTTCTATTTGGATATATGTTTCAATGAGGTAAAGTATTTCTTAAGACAAATAACCGCAATAAACCTTATATATGTAGAGGCAATATACATTGTATAAACACACAAATACAACTAATATTCATGATAAAAGACCTTCAACAGAAATAAGCCCTTTCAAAATGTGTTTCAAGCAATGACAAAGGGCATTGTGGGAAGCATGGAAACCATTGTTTACAAAAACTAGTACAAATCTAGAAGCCCAAAAAGATAATAAACAAAAATAGTAGCAATGTGATAATATAATTTGTTTTGATCATCGAACTAATACCATAATATCATCATTGCAAGAGGGTATTTAGGGTTAGGAGAAGCTTTGGTGTCCATCAAGTCTCAAATTGATTTATTAAAATAACCATATACATTCAAAGTGGAAATAAAGGGTGTAGTTTGGTATGGGCATTTTCTATTGTCTTTTCTCTATGGAGCATGAACATTCAATTCATTAGGTTTTCAATGTTCTAGATCACTAAGTTTTGTATTGCATTGCTCTTGCAACAAAACTAAATTGGGATATGGGTCAAATGGGGAGAGTATACCTTTGGTCAATAAGGGTAATTTGATAGTGGAATGCATATAATCAGATAAAGCTAAAAAATAAATTAAGAAAAAACAGGGGCATATATAGTTGCATTCAAATGAGGTTCTTAATTTGAAAGAGTGTAGTTGTAAGTAGTGGTCATGAAAAATATCTCATGTTTGTAGTGGAGGAGATTACATGTGTGATTTTAATAGTTGTTCAAAGATATTAGAAGCAGTAGGTAAATTGACTTTGCATGGATGACATTGTAAAGGCATTGAATGTGACATCTTTGTATGGAGGAAATTGTCAAAGCATTGTTGGAGAGGGGGTTTTGGTTGTAGGATAATGAAATGGCATAAAACGATCTTTCAAATTAGGTTTACGATAAACATAGACCCTAAAATGACATGGTGGTAATAGTTTAGTGGAAATGAAAATATTAAAAATATGACTTATATTTTATATAATGTGACATATTAAATGTCTAATAAGGATATTTAAAATGCACTTTGTCATGTGATAAATAAGGGATGTTCTAGTCCATTTATGTGGATTTGTAGCTATCAATAGAAAAAATTTAAAAGTTTGATGGTAGTTATAATGCATAGTTATTAAGGTCATGTATGCTCAAATTTCTATTAACACTTTGAAGTGACAACTTAAAGATATATGTCTACATCTTACAATCCTCTTTATCATCCAGAAATCCCAAACAATAATTTTAAATTAATGAATGAAACCAATATGAAGCTAAGCCATGTCATCACCTTTTGCGACATGACAATTCTTTCATGAAAATGTAGGATGTTATAAACTTGGGGTACCACCTACTCTATCGAAAATTGCTGTTGAAAGTAAAGGAGGGATAGACGTTGAAATTAGCCTATAAATAAAGTAGAAGGTGGTTGAATAAAGCTCTTTCATGGCCCCCTTATAATATACTATGGGCCCCTCCTATAATATTGGGCCCCTTCTTTAATATAAATAAATGATCCAGATCAACGTGCAATTCATTATCCTCATCTCCAATTCAAAGCACATCAAAGAGCATTAAACGTGCCTTTACCAAATACCAATACATAAATACTAAGGATGAGTCTTACGGTTACTTAAAAAGTTTTTCAATACAGAATATATTTGGTAGCATAATTCGAATGGTTCTAAGAAAATTCACGTAAATTGTTATGACTGTGAATTTTCTTATCGTGAATTTTTGGAATTTTTTGATAGAATTGCTCGCAGTGAATTTGTTGAATGTCAATTGGAATATGTAATGAGACAATTTTGTGAGGAATAGAATAAAAATTAGCTAGGGAAGATAAAAATTTAGACTATATAATATGCATTTACATTTATTGAGGGAAAGGGTTTATAGCTATGTATTTTAATTTTAAATTATTTTCTAATTTTTTATAGCAAGTTTTTTATAATTTTTTGGTTTAAATTTAAGATCTTATGTTCACACTGTTATATATGATGTCACATAAACATATATTTGTTGATGTGTTATAAATAAAAGATTCCTAAAAAGATTAGATTGATAATTATACAGTAAATTATGTTTGTTGGTGTATGGATATGACATCATATAATTTGTCATCTTTTTTCTTTTTTAAATGAATGATCAGAAAATAAAGTGCAAATAACAGTTTCAATAAAATCATAACAATAATTACAAACTAAAAACTGTACTTGTCAGCATAACACTAAAAACAATGAAAAAATTGACATACAACTGTAAGAAAAGAACAGTAGCAACCACTTTTATAAGAATTATCACAGAAAACAGTAAAACTTAAGAAACACAAAATAAAGAATAATCATAAAATGTAGAAATACTATCTAAATTATTAGACCCTTCTCCTGCTTGCATTATCAACTTCAATTTTAGGGGGATGAAAAAGAATATGAAAAAGTAAAAGTAGGTAGGTAGGGAGAGTGGTAGGAACATTCTTATGAGGGAAGGAGTAGTAGTAGTAGTCTGTAAACATTAATATAGCAGTACATTTTGTACAGTCCTTTGTTTCCTTTGAAGAATAGATGGGACAACTTATTGATGGGAAAGGTCGTCGGTGAGAAACATAAGGAGGTTGTCTCTTTCAATGCATTTATAACTAGTAGTTGCATATATGAGTCCCTCAGCTTTGGTTTCAGTTCCTATCAGAGGACGGTAGGCTGTTGGGTTCTTGTGCTTTATTCTATACAGACCCTAACGTCCATAAAAATGTTCAGACTACAAAATCCTCACCTCCCTTGATGTCTCTCTATTTTGTCAAGGAAATATTGGTTTTGATTTTTTAATATTTTTTTTTAAAATTGAAGGAAGGTTTTCTTGATGAAAAATCAATTGTTTTGTTTTGTTTTTGTAAAATGGAAGAACAGTTTTATTGATGAAAATATAGATGTTTTGTTTTTTAATTGAATGAAAGTTTTATTGATTAAAAATATCATTTATTTGGCTTTCTTCTCTTCATTTTAATAATTTAGAATAGTTGGTTTTTTCTTTTTAAAATATTTTATTAATAAATCATAAAGAAAACATCAAGCCATAACCATTTTATGGTAGTGAAGTTTAGAGTTATTATTTATTTCAACTTTTTGGGACTGTTTTATGTTAGAGAGAAAACTATAACAACCAAAAATATATCACTTACCATACAATGTGATGGATGAGAATATACTCGAGATTATAAGGGATCTCTTGGAGCTAAACTTGAACAATCCATTGACATTCTTGAGAATTACAAGATGTCTTCTAGAAACTATGAATACAATAACCAGATATGAAGAGTTACAAAGAGCTTTAAAAGACTCGAGGGCTAAACCAATGTGTTTTACATGCCTTCAAGCTAGTATCAAATTTAGATACTTTGATAAGAACTCTTTGCATGTTTTATGTGAAGGTACAAATGTCTTATTTATAATTATTATTGTACTTTAGGTGGTAAACAATATACCAAAGATCAAAACATGAACTTGAGTGTTGGTGAGCAATCCATGATATCAAAATGAGTAAAGAACAGAACCTAGGTAGAAGTTTTTTTTATTCGAAGAAGCAAAATAAACAAATTACACAGTCATATTACATAGCTATAACAAAACATTAGTTAGAAGCTTGTAAAAAAAGACATGTAGCAACAACAAAACAACTACAGAACAAGCAATCAGAATGAAGTCAGCAACAACAATCTCGAGTAGAAATACAAAGAACAACAAATAGATGAGTGAACAACAAGTGTTGGCAGCAAAATAGAGCATCCAGCACCATCAAAAACACAACAAACTAATCCATCGTCCAAATGTGCCAACAATAAAGA
>VDFB02185696.1:0-20112 GCA_007258455.2 Sequoia sempervirens
AATTTCACACTTCTCAAAATCCTATGTGGAAATTTTAAAAAATTCTCAAATTTTTACAGCAGCTTGCTTGGCAATGTCCCTGCTTATATCTAAGGTTTCAAGACCACATCATCAAATATGATGCCACATAAAAGTTCCAAAAAAAAGTGAAACCAATACATGTGCACCAAATCATGTTTTATTGGTGCGTTGATGTGGCATCACATGATTTGTTGCTTTCTAGATCTAAGGAATACATATTATTCAATTATTGGTAGTTATCATCAACGCTAACAACTTTAAAGTCACAACTTTTGGTTCAATATTGTCAAAAATATTGAGCATTAAATCAACAAATACTATAACAACTATTAGAACATGCTCGGATCCTTTCCTCTAGTGATCTAACATTTTAATACCTAGACTTGCAAAATCTTATAGTACACTATTTTCTATCAATAACTTCTTAATGTAATCTTAAACCATTTCCCAAAAATCATAAAATACAATAATAATTAATTTAACCATATTGGCAGGTCAAAGATGATGATTGCGTTTTAATAAATACAGTATTACAGAATTTAAGCATAATACGGTATTCTGCTTGCGAGAGAAGATAAAGTTGGGAGCTGCCCGCAACCCGAGGTCTTGTTGAGAGTGACCTTTTGTACCGCAGCACACGGTTTCTCACACGTGATCAGCTAACCTTTATTTATTTGACGTTAAAATTATTTTTCTCTTCTTAAAAAAACCTCCGCTCCCCATCCATGGTTTTCCCCACCGCTGGATTGAGGCGTCCTGTTTTAGAATTTCGTGGAACACCTGTCAGAAGCATTGGTTTTGCTCGCTTTCTATAAATTGGAACATCTTGATTCAGTTTTCTCGTAACCAGCAAAAGGTTTGAGATCATATCTGTGGGAGTTAAATAGGAGTCTTGTCTGTTTTGGAGAAGAAGAAAAGCTAAAATGCCGGAATTTGCACTGATGATCGCTGAAAAATATTCCAGGAAGCACGAGTTGCAGAAGCCAAACGCAGAAAAATATAATGCCAGCTCTCATTCTGAATCGCAGATGGCAGCGCTAATGAGGCGGTTTAAAGAGGGAGTTTCAGAATATGTAGAGGCCTCCACTGTTAAAGTTGTTTGGGGTGAGAAAATCGCCCGGAAAGAGGAGTCATTGAGCAGAGCATTTGTGGAAGGGATTTTCTCCCCTTAAAAACCACGCTGCAGATTTTTTTGTTTTTAATCCATAGAAATGTACAGCTAAGTTAAATCGAGAAAATATTAACAGAGTTATTTTCAGAAGCATTTTTTTGTGACTAAAAGTTAAAAATTTATGTGTCTCGTACAGTTGAGTTGTTGAATCGTAACTCATTTCTACAGACTGCCTTCGTAACTACATAGATAATATTATAAGGAGAGTTTTTGGTTGTTTTTGCCTTGACCGATCTTTATTGGTTCCAAAATTCTCTTATTTAAGACTATATACAATATTCTACTGCACAGATTCTATTCTAAAGAAATCCATTGTAAAGCTGGAAAATTTTGAGATCTTTTATTTTGACAGACAAGTTTGTTAGTGTAAATGGTGAGTATATGGAGGGCGGTTTCTGTTACTCGATTGAATGGTTAAGTGGTATTTAAATTTTGGGAAGCGGTATAATAAGCGTCAATTGTAATGCAAGTGGTAAAACAAGATGGTAAAATAAAATGGTCAAGTGGTTTTTTTTTATGAAAAAATATATATTTCACTATCAAAGCAAATCTAAGTTAAAAAGAATCAAATATATTTAGATTTTTATAATATATATTTTTTTTAAAAATTAAATATTAACTAATTATTTATTAGTGTTTAAATTTACAACAAATTTAATATGATTATAACTATTAAGTTGTTTATTTAATAAAATAATTTTAAATATTCAAAGAAGTATATTATTTTAATTTTTCTACAATTTAATTTAAGTGTTTTTTTGACATTTGAAAGAACTTTCATATAATTATTTAATTAATTATATTTTAATATATTATATATTATTGTTTACTGGTAGCGCCAGTTTTGATGGCATTTTCATTGGTGCTCGGGCACCTGCCTTTCCTTTCGAGCCAACTGCCAAGTAATGACTTCAGCGCATTGAATTTAATCAAAGTTGTTGAAAACACCAGACTAAATCGGGAAAGGATCCAGAACTTTCGTAGAGGTGATGGGAAAGATCGAAATAGCGAAAACTTAATGTAGAGCGCCGGTGACATGCGCCAGATTTTTCTCCCCTGCATCGACTGCTCCAGAGCGGCAGTTTTTGAAACCCCTTACAGTTGCTGGGCATGGCGAAATCTCAGTCTTCATGACTTTAAGGGTTCTTTTGACTTTCGCAATGGGAAATATTCCGCAAGTTATGGTAGGATTTCGCGTACGCTTTCTCAAAGGGCTCGCTCTGATATTGATTCGAAAGGGTTCATCCCTGTCTTGGACCAGTGAGAGAAATGCCACCGGATGATCGTGGATTCCTGGAGGATTCACAAGATGACCCTTCCAATGTCGATCTTGGAGACGAGGTTATGGAGGAAGAATCAGTACACATAAAACGCACAGTTATTTCACTTCCAAATTTTTCGGAAAAAGTCTGGTGGAGCTGAATGAGTGGATATTGAAAATCTGGCAGCCTCTCCTTAAGACAAAATTTATATCGAGAGCTCTGCAAAAGAATCTTTCTATGTGATTTCCGGCGTTCCAGAAAACGCGAATATGTTACTTCAAAGGGATCTTGGGTAAGGTTTCAGAATTTAACTCCCTTTCTGAGACTCTTTCGGTGATTCCAACTTGGTGAGACTCCCCAACCTTCCGTTGTATTTTTGGGGAACTCCTCATTTCTTCGCTATTGGCAACACGACTGATAAATTCATCTAAGGTTTAAATTTCCTACAATTCCAATCTTTCAGATTTGCTTGGGTTCTCGTGAAAATGGACATTTCAAAATCTTTACCTATAGAAATTAGGATCAAGGTGGGCACCAAAATCTTCAACCAAATGGTGGATTATGAACTAGTGTTGATGGTGCCACTTAAGTCTATGCCGTCAGAATCGATTCTGTGTTGTTGCAAGTAATCATCGCAGTCTTTTTGTAAGCGAAATATTCCTTTGCTATAGGCATTCCTACACCAATTTAGTAAAACACCACACGCACACATCCACTTTCCACAGCACATAAAAACAGGGGATCGTCCATGAACATAGAAGAGAGAGCAAACCAACGTTTAGTAAGGGGAAATGGACCCCGAGTCCAGTCTAATAATGAGAAATAATATCGAATATTGAATGGTTAGCAATCTATTTGTTCCTCCATTAATATAATTTTGAGTATAATTTATTAAGCATTTTGCATTGACTAATTACCATACAAGTTAGAAAAATCAAACATCCTTGAATCACAATAACATGTTGATGTACAACTTTTCATAAAGAGTATCCATCACTACTAGAAGGTTTACATGAACTTGTTCACATGTATCATTTGCACATAGATAAATCTCTCTTCACTCATTCGACTCCTTGGCCCTTATTGCACCTACACATTTCAACCCCCTCTTTCTACTATGCCTTCTAGTGTTTTTAGCCACACGGCCTTAATAACTTTGTTGCTAATTAAAGACCATCCCATACTTTGACTTGTGCCCATTCATTATGCACACATGCATCCTTCTTCTATTGTTTGGTGGCTACTTCCTTATTCACACACCTCTTTCTTAAACTCTATTTTATTTTTCTCGGGCTTCCACCACTTTTTCCCATTTGTCCCCTATATTTGTTCATTCTATCTCCCTTCCTCTATTATGTGACCCCATGGTTGGTTCTCCACACTTATCCCCCTTCCTTTACACCTCCTTGTTGAAGATAAGGATCTTCATGGATTTGTGGGAGAGAAAATAAAAGAAACTTCTCAATCAATACAAAATGGTGACCTCCTTGTGGCCTTTTGGTATTTTTTCCACACAAAGCACATTCCTCTTACCCTCATGTCACTCTTTCTTTTTAGAAACACCTCAAAATCACCTCAACCTAGTGGATATTGCTAAAATAGGCCCTTTTATGGATTATTGGAACTTCTCTTCCTGGTGTGTGCCTTATCCCCACCTCTCCTAATATACACTACACTCCCTCTCCTTTCTCGCCACATACTCTCCAAAACATTTGCCTACATCTAAATTTTTGAGTGCCAAAATGGGCCTTCTTTCTTCCCAATATACCAATGCCTTGATTTTAATTCCTAGTATAGCCCTCAACTCTTCTATTTAAGCACCAAAACCAATCACACACCTTAAAGGAAATAATCTAGGTAAAATTCAAAATCACTAACTGTTGTACTTGCTTGGGCTAGATATGAATGCAATTGGTGGTAGATTTGAATGTGCTCTCTCTCTATCTCTAACGATTGCAAGAAGAATTGAATTTAAAATTGGCAATGTTTGTAGGTTTCCTGATAGCTTGGGTGATGCCCTTACAACAAACTCCCGAGGTTACAATTAATTGTGAGCCCCTGCTCACATGTCAAATTTGTATTGTTGTAGCTAATGAACTATTTTGTTATAGCTAAACTTTCAGCTAGATTCTTGAATTTTTCTTCCACCTTTGTGCCTTCATTAAAAACAAATTGTTCTTTTTCTTTGTTATCTTACCTCATATTTATTCAAATCTCCTTCATATATCTAGCATAGTTGCTATTCTCCTCTTGCACACATGTTTCATCTCTCCTTGCAAAATTAACTCTCCTTGGTAGTATGTACAAAATAAATAAATAATCTAGAATGGCTTTGTAGTTAGCCAAAAACAATGAACTACTTTCCTTCCTCTTCCATTCTTCACCCTTATCTTCCTCTTCCACCACATCATTGATTCAGCATCTCTTCCTCAAGGCTAACCTCCTCTAGCATGATGGATTCAAACAACCCATCCATTAGCCTTTTTTCTTATCTATCTCCTTGTGCTATAACCAACACTTCCTCTTTCATCGCCTTTGTGGCCTCTATTTAACACAATGTTGTCTTTCCTACACAAAAATTAAAAAAATATTATTATGGTAAATAGTTAATTTCCAAAGGCATTTTTCTCCATCATGCCTTTCTATTTCTCCACCATTATTTGTTGCATCCCCATGGTCATTTACACACTCTTGATTGAATTAAGCATCTAATGCCCATTTTCCTCTTCTCTTGCAATTATTACTTTCTTTCTTTTTGCCACACTCAATTGTATCACACCCATTAACAATCCTTGCCCCTAGAAGGATAAAATAATGTTATAAATCCACTCTCCATACTTACAACAACTAACATTTTCTTGATCTCCTCTTTGATGCTTGGAGGCTCCTTGAAATTTTCACACTACCTACATTTGCAACACATCTCTTCTATTATCACATGTTGACACTACTTGTAGCACCTAACATATAATACTTTGCATTCTCTTCTTTGCTTTTGTGCCTAAAGGTTCTTTGATGACCAATGTCACTACTTGCATCATCTCTCTTGTAGCACCTAGCTCATTATGCTCATTGACCTTGACTACATCCACTGTTAATTGTTGCTCCAACTTGCAACACCATGGAGTCTCTATTGTCAACATGTGCATTTGCATAGTTAGCTTCCCTCACTGCATGAGCTTGCAACATATCGTGCATAATTTTTATATATTTGAAAGTATAATTAATAATAAATGGTCAAAAGAGTTAACAAATAATAATTGTTAGACAATAACAACAAAAATAATTTCCAATTTTTTATATTTCATAAAATAATAAGTTAAAAAAAATTATTCAACTAAAAAAATAAAATTTGAGTACTTTTTAATCAATAATATTTAACACAAATTATTTTTCATTTTAATTTTTTACATATATATTTTTTAATCACTCAATTGTAATATAAGATATATTAACAATATTGTTGGATATTCTATTTGTTATTTGTTAAATTTATGCATTATTTTTGTGAGAAAATAGAATAAAATAAAATGTATTGAATGTATATTATGATTTTGAGATATAAAACTTTTAAGAAACATTCCAATACATGTGTAAGAGCTATGATAATAAGAATTCCATTGTCACTTGTTTTATTTGAAAACATGAAATTTACTACCATGTTGGTTAACTAACAAATTCAATTTAAAAGGAGCTAAGGAGCTTCTCTGAGGTGGTGGTTTCTGACTCACAAGTTGCTGGGGCTTCTGATTCACACAGTTTCGACTGCTGGGGTTTCTCCTTCCTCCGCTGGGGGAGCTACCATGATAAATCATATTGAGCAAACGATTAGACCAGTTTCTGTTTCTAGTGATGGTGCTTCGATTCCCATCTCTGGCAGCTCTCCGGTCATTTCCACACCTGTTCAGGAGAACTATGATGTTACCTCTAGGGCTGCGGATTTTCATCCTCAGGAAAATGATGGACTGGCAGGCTAAGGCAGCACAAGTTGAAGAAGGCTGGACTACTGTTACTGGAAAAAAATCTAAACCCTCTGGGCCTTCTTTCGATATGACTCTTCGCTCCAACAAGCGAAACTCTAATTGTAAAACCTAATGGTGTTTGTTTGGGAGCTAGTTTTTTGTTGACTGCAGGCTATCTTTTCTACAGTCTAGGTCTTTTTGGCTATTTTCAGCAATTTGGCTTTTGGTAAAGGGTTCCGGTCCCTTTAAAATCTAATTTCCAATATCAAAAACAAATTCAATTTAAAAGTGTAACAATATATTCTTTCAAAATGAAATATTATATATGTATATATATAAAGCAAGATTGTGAAGTGTTTCAAATAAAAAAGGAATCAATAATGAGTTGATATCCCTATTTTGATATGCCTAAATAAAACCTTACTACCTAAAGCAAGCCCCCTTGAATAAGACAATTGATTTGCTTTTAAAAGGCCAAAAATCACATTCACATGCTACACCAAGGAGTAGTATATTGATGGGAAAGATGGTACTCCTCAAATTTTCAAGGCCTTTCCATGGCAAAGGACAATCTAAATTTTCATGATATGAATTGTATACTTATATCTTTCATGAGTGTACACTTCCAAGCCTTGCCAATGATGATCATCATTATACTACAACTAATAACACCACAATCTTCAATTTCTGGAATCACAACCATTGTGTAATAGCATCGACATTCTTTCATAATCGCCATTACCAATCTTCGAGTTTATTATGCCATAAATTTACTTCTGTCTCTTCATGTCACTTGTTGTATTCTAAAGAACATATTACACGTGAACTAACTCATCGTTTTATTTTGTTTGACACTATATTCCACATCTACCTTGGTTGTTAGATAAGCATATAATACGTGAATAGAACATCTAATAAAATGGCTCTCTTAAGTGTGAGTAATGTTGAAACAAAATAAACTAGAAAATAGAAATATTCATTTATTGATAATGTCTTCAAATATGATTCTTTCCTTTTACATTGAATCATTTCTTTAGACACGATTCAATGAGGTGAGCTTCTTTCTTCTAAGATTGGTGAGTAATAGTCAAGGATACATATCAATTTATTCTAGTAATGTTGATAAAATTTACAAACATGATTTATCCACAATTCATTAATATTATTATTAAGGATGAAAACTCTATGGATTGGCCTTTGAAACTAATGCTAATTATAATATAGGCATATTTACTTGTCACTTTCTAATTACTCACTCCAAAGTTTTCTATATACTACACAGTTTATATGAAACTAAAAGCAAGTGCAATAGACACTTAAAAGAAATATTTTGAAAGAAAAAGCACACAAAATATTTGAACTGTGAGAATAATATCCAAAGTTTCCTTTGATTGGTTATCTCTTATTTGATATTTTTTCATAGCAATAGTGTTGAGACTAAAGTAATCTATTGTTGATGTGGCTCCACAAGATAGAGGAGTGGAAATATTGCCTTGATTATTAAAGACAACTTAATAAAATAAATAAAATTTAAGTAAAAACATATTCTTGATAAAATTAAAGAATTTTTTTAAATGTCTAATAAATAGAAAAGTAAAATTTGTTAAGATAGAGAGAAGAGTATAAGTAGAATACTAAAGTTTGAATTTAAATTTGAAAGCTTCTAGTAAAAAATTATGTACAAGATTTTATATCAAAATTTTAAATCGCATTAATGATCTAAAATATTGATACATAAGCTTGCAAAAATTTATAGGTAAGTTTATATAATAACTTCTCAATTTAATCTAAAACCTTCCAAAGAAAACATAAAATACAATAATAATTAATTTAAACATATTGGCATGCCAAAGATTATTACATTCTAATATATGCAATAATACAGAATTTAAGCATATTGAATAATATACGATATTCTGCTTGTGAGAAAAGGTAAGGTTGTTACCTGCCCGAGGACTTGTTGACAGTGACCCTTTGTTCAGCGGGCACACGGTTTCCCATTCCCCTTCTATATTTTTACGACTCCGAAAACTAGTAACTCTACCTTTTCACGTGGTCAGCTTCCACACGTTAATTATTTGACGTTAAAATTATTATTCTCCTTACAAAACCTCCGCTCCCCATCCATGGTTTTCCCCACCGTTGGATTGATGAGTCCTGTTTAAAAAAATCGTGGGACACGTGGCAGAAGCATTGGTTTTGCTCACTCTATAAATTGGAACTTCTTGTTACAGTTTTGTCATAACCAGCAGAAGGTTTGAGATCATATTCGTGTGTCTTTGCTTAAAGTCTTTGTCTATTTTTGTGAAGAAGAAAGTAAAAATGGCGGAATTTGCGCTGATGATCGCTGAAGAATATTCCAGGAAGCGCGAGTTGCAGAAGCCAAACGCAGAAACAGATAATGCCGGCTCTCATTCTGAATCGCAGATGGCATCGCTAATGAGGCGGTTTAAAGAGAGAGTTTCAGAATATGTAGAGGCTTCCACTGTTAAAGTTGTTTGGGGTGAGAAAATCGCCCGGAAAGAAGAGTCATTTAGCAAAGCGTTTGTGGAAGGGATTTTCTCCCCTTAAAAACCACGCCGCTGATTTTTCTTGCTTTTTGCCCATAGAAATGTACATCTAAGTTAAATCCAGAAAATATTAACAGAGTTATTTTCAGAAGCTATTTTAGTCACTAGAACCTGAAAATTTCATGTTTCGTAAGTTGAGGAGTTGAATCGTAACTCATTTCTACACAATGCATTCATAACTACATAGATAATATTACCTATTAGGTTTTTGCCTTAATCGATCTTTATTGGTTCCAGAATTCTCTTATTTAAGACTATATACAATATTCTAGTACAAAGATTCTATTCTAAAGAAATCCATTGTAAAGCTGGAAAATTTTGAGTTCTTTTATTTTGACAGACAAGTTTGTTCAGTGTAAATGGTGATTATATGGAGGGCGGCGTCTGTTACTCGATTGAATGGTTAAATGGTTTTTTTATTTTGGGAAGCGGTAAAATAAGTGTCAATGGTAATGGAAGTGGTAAAACATGATGGTAAAATGAAATGGTCAATGGTAATTTTTAAATGAAAAAATTTATATAAGTTAAAATAAATCAAATATATGATATTGCTATCAGGATTCAAATCAAATTAAATTTTTATATGATGTTAATTATTAATTATTAAGTTTATTGTTCAGTTAATAATATAATTCTTAAATTAGTTGTTGGGTTAATGACATGATTTTTAAATATTCAAAGAATTATGATATATTTTTTAAATTTTTTTTTTTTTATACAATTTTTTATTTTTTTTACATCTAAAAGAATTTAATAATAATTATTAAATTAATAATATTTTAATATATTATATATTATTGCTTAAGATGAAAAATTGTCACAGCCAATTTTGATGGCATTGAATTTAGGCAAAGTTGTTGAAAATACCACAAGCTGCCCTTTTATAAAGGGGTTTCAAGAGTTATTTTTATAGAGATAATTAGAATATTTTTTTGATAAATAGGAGTCTTAATTTTATAGATTGTAATTTTAAGCAAGTCTATTTTTGATGAAGCTAAAAAAAAAAATTAATCATACAATTTTTAGATCTTCATCAATTAATTTTTAAAAATTCTTCTGAATTTTTTTTTATGATTTTATATTTATAAAATTGAATATACTTGAAGCTAAATTTTTGGAACTTAAACTTTTAAGGAGACCCCCTCCATGGGACCGCAGCCTAAAGAAGAATAACAGGAAAGGGTCCTAAACTTTCCCGGAGGCGATGGGAAAGACTGAAATAGCGAAACCTTAAAGTAGAGCACTGGTGACGTGACAGGGCTTTATCCCCTGCATCGACTGCTCCAGAACGGCAGTTTCTGAAACCCCTTACGATCGCTGAGCGGAGGCAAATCTCAGTTTTCGTGACATTGAGGATTCTTTTGACATGCGCAATGGGAAATATTCCAAATGGTAAGATTTAGCCTACGCTCTCTCGCTCTGATATTGATTTGAAAGGGTTCATCACTGTCTTGGACCAGTGAGAGACGGAATGCCACTGGATGATCGAGGATTCCTGGAGGGCTCAGAAGGTGCCCCTTCCAGTGTCAATCTTGGAAAAGAGGTTATGGAAAAAGAATCAGTACACATAGAACACACTGTTATTTCACTTCCAAACTTTTCCGCCAAGTCTGGTGGAGCTGAATAAATGGATATTAAAATTCGGCAACCTCACCTTAAGACAAAATTCACATCGGAAGCTCTGCAAAAGAATCTTTCTATGTGATTTCCAACGTTCCAGAAGACGCGAATATGTTACGTCAAAGGGATCTTGTTTAAGGTTTCAGAATTTAACTCCCTTTCTGAGACTCTTTCGGTGATTCCAAATTAGGTGAGACTCCCCGATCTTCCCTTGTATTTTTGGGGAACTCCCCGTTTCTTCGCTATCGGCAACACGATTGATAAAGTCATCTAAGGTTTAAATTTCTTACAATTCCAATCTACTTTCAGATTTGCTTGGATTCTTGTGAAAATGGACATTTCCAAATCTTTACCTGTAGAAATTAGGATCAAGGTGGGCACCAAAATCTTCAACCAAATGGTGGATTATGGACTAGTGTTGATGGTGCCAGTTACAGTCAATGGCGTCAGAGTCGATTGTAGCGGAAGGCAACATTGTGTTGTTTCAAGCAATCATCGCAGTCTTTTTGTAAGCAAAATATTCCTTTGCTATAGGTAGTCCTACACCAATTTAGTAAAACAACACAGGGACACATGTACACATTCACTTTCCACAACACATAAAAATAGGGGATCATCCATCAACATAGAAGAGAAAACCAACACACCACACATGCAGTTACACACATTCACTTTCTGTAATACATTAAAAAGAGGGGATCATCCATTAACATAGAAAAGCAAACCAACATTTAATAAGGGGAAATGGACCCCGAGTCCAATCTAAATAATTAATGAGAAATAACACTAAATACTTAGTGGTAAGAAAATTATTTGTTCCTTCATTAAAATATAATTGAGTACAACTTATCAAGCATTTTATATTGACTAATTACCATACAAATTAGAAGAATCAAACATCCCTTGAATCACAATAGCATTTTGATGCACAACTTTTCGTAAAGAACTCATCTACATGTATCATTTTCCTGCAAATAAACATCTCTTCACTTACTTGACTCCTTGGCCCTTAACGTATAGGTGCACATTTGAACCCCCTCTTTCTCCTACACCTTATGGTGTTTTTAGCCACACAGCCTCCATAACTCTATTGCTAATTAAAGAAAATTCCTTACTTGGACTTGGTGCCCATTCATAATGCACACCTACATCCTTCTACTATTTGGCAACTACTTCCTTATTCACACACCTCTTCCTTAAACTCTATTTTACTTCTCTTGGGTCTCCCCCTACATTGCTTGCACCCCCCCCTCTCTCTCTCTCTCTATTGTGTGCCCCTATGGCTAGTTTTCCATCCCTATGCCCCCTTTCTTCACACCTCCATATTGGAGTTAGGGTTCTCCATGGATTTGCGATAGACAAAATAAAAGGAACTTCTCAATCAATATAAAATAGTGACATCCTTGCGACCATCTAGTCCTTTTCCAAACAAAGTACTTTCCTCTTGTTGTCATGTCACTCTTTCTTTTTAGAAACTCCTCAAAATCACCTCAACCTATTGGATATTGCTAAAATGGGGCATGTTGTGGGCGAGTGAAACTTATCTTTTGTGGTGTGCCTTATCTCCTCCTCTCCTACTATACATTGCACTCCCTCTCCTTTCTCATGCCATACTCTCCAAAACTTTTGCAACCATCTAAATTTTTTAGTGTCAAAATGGGCCTCCTTTCTTCCCAATGTACCAATGCCTCGATTTTAATTTTTAGTCTAGCCCGTAGTTGGTGGTTTCTCTCTCTCTCTAAAGGACTATTGAATTTCAAATTGGCAATGTTTGTAGGCTTCATGGTAGCTTCAATAATGCCCCTACATCAAACTCCTAGGGTTACAATTAATTATGAGGGCCCTTGTTCACATATCAAAATTGTATTATTGTAGCTAATAAACTATGTTGTTATAGCTAAACCTTCAGCTAGATTACTACATTTTTCTTCCACCTATGTACCTTCATTACAAGTTGTTTCTTCGCTTCATCATCTTGCCTCATATGAATTCAAATCTCCTTCATATATTTAGCATACCTATTATTCTCCTCTTACACAAATCTTTCATCTCTCCTTGCAAAATTAGCTCTCCTTGGCGGTATGTATAAATTAAATAAATCATTCATGATGGATCTACAATCAACCAACAAAAAATGAACTTTTTTTTCTCCCTCATCCATTCTTCACCCTTATCTTCCTCTTCCACCACACCATTTCCTAATAGTTGACAAAGCATCTCTTCTTCTTTTGATGTGCACTCTTCCTCCAAGCTAAGCTCATCTCGCATGATGGATTCAAACAACTAATCCATTAGCCTTTTCTCTTCTATATCTCCTTGTGCTATAACTAACACTAACTCTGTTATCACCTTCATAGTATCTATTTAACTTAATGTTGTCTTTCCAACAAAAAAAATTTAAAAATTCATTAAGGCAACATTTAATTTCCAAAGGCACTTCTCTCCACCAATCTTTGATGCATCCTCATGGTCATTTACATCCTCTTGATTGAGTTGAGCATCTAATTTCCATTTTCCTCTTCTCTTACATCTATTGTTTTCTCTCTTTTTGCCACACTTGATTGTACCATGTCTATTAACAATTTCTTGCCCCTAGAAGGACAACATAATGCTATAAATCCACACCCCATAGCAAAAAACATTTTCTTCACTTCCTCTTTCATGCTTAAAAGATCCTTAAAATTTGGATGCACTACCTGCATTTGCAGGACATCTCTGCTATCATCACATGTTTCTGCTACTTGTAGCACCTAGCATATAATACTATGCATCATCTCTTCTATAACACCTAGCACATTATGCTCACTATCCTTGGCTGCATCCATTGTCAATGATATTTCATCATCAATCGTTACTCCAACTTGCCATGGAGGTTCTATTGTCAACATGTACATTTGCACAACTCACTTCCCTTACTGCATGAACTTGCAACATCTCTTGCATAATTTTTATATAATTCTAATAATTTTTTGTTTCTAGATTTTGATTGTGTTTGAATTTTTCATCAATGTTTCGAATCACACTCTGTCAATCCATCATCAGGATGATAGAGATGATAAGGAAATGAATAATGGTTAGATTTAAAAGGAAGAAATGTGAGAAGTTGAGGAGGGGATTGGACACAAAAACCAAGGAGAGAGAGATAAGCAACAAATAAGTTAATTGAAAAAAATCATAATGAGAGGATGAGAATAAGAGAGTAAGGCAAGATATGTAATTCAAAAAAATAAATTTAAAAGAGCACTAAAGATTTAAAAACTAAAATCTAAAGACAGAGAAGAACATCAACATATAGATATCTATTTAAGAATTTAAAAAGGAAAATTTTAATGTGTGTAGGGTTAAAATATTATTTATATTTTATTAAATTGAAAGATAGTTCTTAAAATGCACATAGTTGATTTTGATATATATAATACCACATATATAAAACAAAATTATATAAAAGAACATTATTAAAATTAAAGAGATAAACTACAAATATACAATCCAAGAATAGTAGTAATAATATTATGCAATTACAATTAAAAGAGAATTCAAATGTAGAACAATATTAAATATCTTATTATAATATAAATACATATATATTGTATGCAGTAATATGTAATATATAAATCTTTATGAATGTGTGGTTATATTATATAATAATATAATATAACCACATATAAATATAAAACTATATAGAGAACATTATTAAAATGAATGAGAAAAATGTACATATGAAACTAAGTTTCTTGATTTAAAATATCATATTATATTTAATAGGATGCATAAATTTATATGGAGCAAAATAATGTGGAGCAATAAATATGATATATAATAGAGATTCCAAATGAAGAAAATATTATATACCATATTAAAATATAAATACAAATATATTAATATTATATGTAGTAATATTATAATATGATATATTGTTTTCTTCTTTTAGAATTCTCTATTCATTGTAATTGTAAATTGTTATTATTGTTCATTGAGTGTACAATTGAAGTTTAACTCATTCATTTTTTGAACATATCATATATTTTCAATTTAAGAATATTCTTTATATAGTTTGTATTTTCATGTGGCATAATATAAGCACATGTACATAAAGTTTTCTATAATACAATATTACTACATCTCATCCTCCATCGATCATACATAACTAAAGTGATTTTAGGACTTGAGTGTACTTGCACCCTTAATCCACCCTCCCTAACTACTATAAATATTACTAGGCTATGCAACAACTTGTGATAAGTAGCAATCATAAATACACCCTCTATAACTATAAAACTAGGTAGGGAGCGATGTGAGACTACTCCATAATGGGTGCACTCCTAATGCTATTGGACTTCAAAGTGACCCCCCAACCCTTATCTATATCATTGGGCTTCCTCTTCCTTTTCCTCTTCCTCTTACAAATACAATATATAAAAGAAGATCGAAATCGAGATTGAAAACAAGAATATGTACCAAACAATTTTGACAAAATAAATATTCTTCATCCTCAACTCTAAATCAAAACAATCTAAAATTTGATCTAAAACCTTTAAAAAACATAAAATACAATAATAACTAATTTAAACATATTGACAAGCCAAAGATGATTGCATTGTAATAAAGACAATAATACAGAATTTAAGCATATTGAAAATCCGGTATTCTCTCTGTGGGAGGTAAAGTAGTTAGCTGCCCGAGGTTTCTTTGAGAGCGACCGTTTGTAACGCGGGCACACGGTTTCCTATTCCCATTCTTCCACGCCAAAAAACTAGCAACTCTACCTTTTACCGTCGGCTTCGATACAATTATTATTTTATTCGACGTTAAAATTATTATTCTCTTCTTACAAAACCTCTGCTTCTCATCCATGGTTTTTCCCACCGCTGGATCGATAAGCCCTGTTCTAGAACTTCGTGGCAGAAGCATTGTTTTTTCTCGCTCTCTATAAAATGAAGCAATTTGCTTCAATTTTGTCCTAACCAGCAGAAGATTTGAGATCATATCTGTGTGACTTCACTTAAGAGTCTTGTCTATTTTTTGTGAAGGAGAAAGTAAAAATGGCGACATTTACAGTGATGATCGCTGAAGATTATTCCAGGAAGCGCGAGTTACAGAAGCCAGACGCAGGAAAAGATAATGCTTGTTCTCATTCTGAAGCTCAGGCGGCAGCACTAATGCGGCGACTAAAAGAGAGTATTTCAGAATATGTAGAGGCTTCAACTGTTAAAGTTGTTTGGGGTGAGAAAACCGCGCGGAAAGAGGAGTCACTGAGGAAAGCGTTTGTGGAAGGGATTTTCTCCCCTTAAAAGCCATCCCGCAGATTTTTCTTCCTTTTTATCATAGGAATGTACAGCTAAAATAAATCCAGAGAGTACTTACAGAGTAATTTCAGAAGCATTTTTAATCACTAAAATCTGAAAATTTGATGTCTTGTACAGCTGAGTTATTGAATTGTATCTCATTTTTACACGGTACATTTGTAATTAAATAAATAAAAATATTAGGAGAACCTTTGCTTTGCTGGTTTCAAAATTCTCTTCATTGAGAATATATATAATATTCTGGTACACGGATTATATTTCTAGAGAAATTCCATTATAAATCTGGAAAATTTTGGGTTTTCACTTTTACTTTGACAGAGGTTTGTTTAGCGTAAATGGTGAACGCGTGAGTATACGCAGGCAACCCCTTGTACTCGATTGAATGGTTAAATGGTTTTCTAATTTTGGGAAGTGTTTAAGACAGACTGTCAACAGTAATGAAAGTGCTAAAATAGGATGGTCAATGCTAATTGTGATAGAAGGTAAACTATTTATTTAAAATAGAAAAAATATATCTCATTATTTGCTATTCAAAATGGTCGCTGTCGATTTTAATGGCAGCAACATTGATGCGAGCATCGCCCGCCATTTTTTGGAGCGAAGTAATGAATTCAGCACAGTCAACATAAACAAAGCTGTTGATAACACCAGACTAAGGAAGAATAACAGGAAAGGATCCAAAACCTTCAAAGACGGTCATGGTAAATAACGAAATAGCGAAAACCTAGGTTTAGAGAGCCAGGTCTTTCTCCCCTGCATCGAATGCTCACCAGCGGCAGCTTTCTAAACCCTGTACAGTAGCTGAGCGGAGACAAATCTCATTCACCTGCGCTACTTAATGATTTTTAGAGTTCTTCTCACCCCGGGAAATCTTCCATAAATTATGGCAGGGTTTCACCTAAGCTTTCTCAGAGGGCTCGCTGTGATATTGATTGGAAAATGTTCATCTCTGTCTTGGACCAGTAAGAGACGGAATGCCACCGAACGAGCGTGGATTCCTGGACGGCTCAGAGGATGGCTCCTCCCACTGTTGATCTTGGCGAAGACGTTATGGAAGAAAAATCACTCCACAATAGAACACACTCTGCTATATCGCTTCCAAAACAACTGGCGAAGTACGGAAGAGCTGAATAATTGGATATTGAAAACCTGCAGCCTTCCCTTAAAACTAAATTCACATTGGGAGCTCTGCAAAAGAAGTTTTCTATGTGATTTGCAGCATTGAAAAAACCGGAATATGTTTCTTCAAAGGGGTCTTGCATTTGGGACATTTCAGAAATTTAACCCCCTTTCCCAGACTTCCTGTTATTCCAATTTGGGCAATACTCCCCAATCTGACGATGGATTTTAGGGAAACTCCCCTGTTTCTTCTCTTTGGCCAAAATATATGAAAATTGAAACAAGATACCAAGCGGTAGACCCAAGCCAACATCTCTCTCTCGAAGAAAGAGAAGGGATTGAGGATGATGGTGATTTAGAAGTATTCTCAATTTCTTTTGATTCTTTATTGGCCTGACCTTTCTAATTCTTATGTGTTTCGAGACTCTATTTAGGGGAGAAGATTCAATATTTAAGTACGTTTCAATAGTTGTTATAATATTTGTTGATTTAATATTCAATATTTTTAACAATATTGGATCAATAGTTGTGACTTTAAAGTTGTTATTGTTGATGATGACTATCTATAATTGAATGAAATGTATGCCTTAGATTTAAAAAGCAACAAATCATGTGATGCCACATCAGCACATCGATAAAACATGACTTAGTGCACAACTTCTGGTCTCACTTTTTTGGGGGCCCTTTTTGGACATCTCGACAAAATAACATGTTGATCTAGCATCATATTTGATGATGTGGCCTTGAAACCAAGTAGTTATAAGCAAGTGACTTGCCAAGTAAGCTATTGTAAAAAATTGGGAGTGATTTGAAATTTCCATGTAGGATTTTGAGAAGCGCAAAGTTAAGGTGCTTAACTGTTGAATCCTCTTCCCTATAATGAAAACACTAAGCTCCCCTTCTCTCTTGGTGAATTGAAGCTTTCAATTCTCCCCTTTATACTTTCTCTAGGGAAACTCTAAAACTTCAACAACACTACACCTACTTAGGACATTGGATTACACAATACACCACACCTAAAAAAATTGAGACCTTAGCAATCTCCAATATATAATAAGCACATGGAGGATGAGGGAGAACATGTATGCAAACTTTGACTAAGGGAGGCCCATTAGGAACATCTCATATTAGTTATCTATAATGGAGATAACAAGGCCAAAATGCATAAGGGGCTAGGATTCATGCATAATTTGACACAATCAAATGGGGTGCCAATATTGGCTCTAGTTGGGGATGTGTGTCACTTGAAGGCACAATGAGAATTTAGATCTCTAGGAGCAAACCAAAATAAGGGACCAAAAGTATATTGGGAAAATAAAACTTCATCATAATTAAATAGGGATCATGACTACACAAGGATACACACAACATGACTCACAAGAAAAGGAATAATGCAAACCACACAAAAGGACAAACATGTGTACAAGACAAAACAACTTGCATCCAATTACATGAAAGCATAAAGCATTGGAAGATATGGCTACAAACACAACCTATAAATAGTTGCATTTCAAACCTTGAAATAAAATTCATGGCACAAGGCCAAGAAAAAATTATTGGAGAAAACTTTCCTCTACAAAAGATAGTCAATTGAAAGAGTTGATCTCCCTCAAACCAATACTATATCTATCTCCAAGCTACAAAAAATGTTGATGTTTGTACGCATGCACATCAAAATGCCAATGCTTTAGTCATCATGTTGGGATTTGAAATAATATCATATGAACATGAAAACCACAAGTAGTATGATTCATTCTCATCCTTATCCATATAACAATATACACCTATGAGCTCCTTGGTAGTGTGTCGTATGTCTACATCTACATAAAAATCAACATGAAGAAAAGTATCCTCATAAACACCAAACTAAATCATGTCATTTTCAAGTGCAACCTCAAGTTGGGTTGAATAATGTACAAGCTCCAACTCATTCAAGTCTTGTAACCTAGTTACATCAAAAATTATGTACTCTTCCATGATTAAATCATCAACCTAATTAAAATCCAATTCTTCATCTTCAACATATCATTTGCTCTAGGCAAATAATGGAAGGGAGAAAGTGATGCAACTTGAGACCAAGAAAATTTGTAATGATCTTAAAAAGGGCATTAAGGTGACCAACCACCAACTCCAAATATGCTCCAAATCTCAAAACTTAGGTATGAACTTAATATTTATTTTATTGATAAGATTTACTCATGTTTCTAAATTATAAACTTCCATTTATATTCTCAATAAAAATCATTGCCAACCATATCCCAAAAGACTTTAGACAATAAATTTACCTAAGAGTTGAGAGCCTACATTAATATAGTTGATTATCTAAAACAAATGATGAGACTAAACAATCACTATCTAAATAATGATTATCCACAAGCTATTTTAATTGACAAAATTAGGATTCTTAAAATTAAATTTAATAATTAAAATACATTGTTTAATTTATTTCTTTTGAGTCAATATTTAAAATTTGTGATATGAATGTCTTATGACATTAATGATATATGATTTTCATAATCTATATTGTAAATCAAATATTTTTGGATTAAAACTGTGTGCAACTTTTTTGAATCAATGTTTATCCATCGTCAAGATAATGGAGTTGCAAGAGTCATAAATATCATTAGTTACAAACCTTGAGACCAACTAAAAAGATGGAAGGGGAAGAGATTGCACTCAATTCAAAACACAATGATACAAAAAAATCAACCTACCCTTCCCCCTTTCTTTTTAGTTGGTCTTGGTTTCTAACTAACTAAATTTGTAATAAAAAATATTGATTCAAAAAAATTACACACAATTTAATGAAAAATATTTATTTTCCTTATAATATTGTTTATTTGAATATTACTATTTTATAATTAAACCCAGAGGCTTTCCCTACAATGACATTCATCTATGCATAGACTAGCATATATGGGTGGAAATACAATAGTGGTTTACAATTTGATGGAGGAAGGAAAACTGAGAAAAAATAGCCCCATGGAAAAAAAATTGGTTTTAGGGGTTCGAATGAACCTACAAGTTTGACCGAACCATAAAGGGGTTCGATCGAACTAGGGTTTGGCCGAACCCATCAAT